>PVLA01006975.1:26033-113448 GCA_004027455.1 Hydrochoerus hydrochaeris
TCATGAAAGGAAAGATCTCTTAAAAACAACAAGGAAACAGGCAGTAACAATACAAAGGCTAGAAGATGACTAGAGAATCTACAATTTAACAATAAGAAATGTGAATAAAGAAGCAGGAATATATACAGGTGAATTACAAAGGCTATTCATGGAAATAATTAAGGAAAACTTGCCAAGCATGGGAAAAGAAAATGGCATTCGGTTTTGTGAAGCATACAGAATGCCAGCCACCTACAACCAAAGCAGATCTACACCCAGACATATAATAATCAAGATGCCTGAAATTCAATATAAAAACAGAATATTAAAAGCCATCAGAGAAAAGAAACAGATTACCTATAAAGGTAAGCCCATCAGAATCATGGCTGACCTCTCAACACAGACCATCAGATCAAGAAGAGGCTGGGGCAAAGTGTTACAAGCCCTGAAAGAAAATAACCTCCAGCCCAGATTGAAGTACCCTGCAAAACTGTCACTAGAAGTTGATAGAGAAACAAGATACTTCCATGACAAAGAGGAACTGGGGGAGTTTGTGACCACAATTCCAACACTACAGAGAACAATGAAGGACATTCTAGAGAGAGAGAAAAAAAATACCAGGATTTTAGGAACAGAGGCACAAAGGCCTCAATGAGTGGGGCAGGCAGTAGAATGAAGGAGAAAACTAGACAAACAGGAAGAAAAATAGCATAGCAGAAATGAGGCAGAGAAGGATAGCTAGAAACTATAATATAGATGGTCTTGATACACTATATTGTAAATAGTGTACCAGGATTTAAAACCCACATTACCCACACTACTCTGCTTAGATGTATTATATTCTGTTCCAGTCATTTTTACCTGTACTAGATTTGAGGGCACAGACAGTAATCCCGAAAATAACAGGATATAGTACGGTAATCATCCTTAATTTCCTATTAACTTAATCTAAAACTCTGTAAAACCTACACTGTTTTACTATGACTGATTGTAATCGAATCTGGTTTGTTGGATTGCTGTTTTGTATTGATAGATTTTATTCAAAGCTGTTATGATTGATAATATCAAGTCTGAGAGTATAGGCAACTGCACTTAAGATGACAAGATCCACTAGAATATCCACTATGGTTTGATTATTACCTGCCTTTAAAGTTTTATACTGTCTACAATATTTTATTTTTACTAATATTGTTATTTACTGCTATACTCAATCATACTGCTATATTCAATTATGTCTGTTGATATAGATATTCTATTGAAGATAATAAGAAACAACACAGTAATCATTGTAGACTACCTTGTACTGTGGTTTTATACAACTTTTTGGTTTCATGTTTTTATAGGAATTTGTTTTGTTTTGTCTTGCTAAATTTTGTTTTTCCCTCTAATACAGAAAGTATAGAAATATATGCAAATATTCATGCATGCATAGCTGTCTACACTCTCACTGTTTGACTATCCACTTTATATGCTTTAATTTTGTAACTTGAGCAACTATTTCTAAGAGGACAATATGTAATTTTAACTACTGATTTCTTATTGTTTATCTTTTTTTTTTGGAATTCTGTATTACTTCTACCCTTTACATGCTTTTGTTTCTCTTTAAATAAAATTAAAAGAAAAAAAGAACAGAGAGTTTTCTACACAATTTGAGTGTACATTTAATACCAATGTTGAACATGTCCAAGATTACATTTAATAATACTACTAGTGTGGCTTCTCACAGTCATTGCTTTTTTCCTCATATGCTCTTACTTTAAAGGCTGCTAATGAAGCTCAGGACACACATGGGTCATCTCTATTTATAAACTCACAGATCTGCACACACTTGGCATCTTTTGCCATCTGTAGATATTTTATCTGAAAACCATTTAAATCAATGCATTTGTGTACTTTACTATCTTAATAAAGGTATAATGATTCAAAATTGCCTATTGTCCCGTAAAGAAAATAAGCCCTTTGTGTTATTTAAACACAAAAAAGCCAATTTCTTGATTCAAACACATAAGTCTCATATAACAAAAGCTACAGAAGATGAGTCCAGAAATTTGGTTGAAGAAAGCATGAGAATTGATGGTCATGGCAACCCCTTGGGAGGAGTTGAGATGAAGCCCCAAAACTCCCAATCCTTTTGAGCATGGATACTGTCAAGAAGGGATAAATGAAAAGGGTTCCTAAGCTTCTTCCCAGCCACAGCCTCTGCAAGCTGATGACTTCCAAATTTCTTTTCCTGGGCTTGGGAGTAGGTGGGGGTTGTTTAAGACATAGCCTGAGCTATGTGCACCCAAGACAAGATTAAGCAATTTGGACAAGGTAACATGGCCAGGTTGAAGGTCATCCCAAGACTCTGATCCTTTGGCACCACAAAGATACAAGATTAAGGTTAGCAAATTCCTGGGGGCCCATTCCTGGGCGACTTCCCCAGTGTGTGCATGTCAGGCAAACTGCCCGAAAGGGCTGACTCCCTAGCACCCTTCCCTTCCTCATGGGTACAGACTCACACAGCTTTAGCTACAGGGCAAACTTTGCCCCTCCTTCCATACCCACGTGTCTCTCATCCAACAGAGAGGACTCCTGCTTTCTAATACTGTGAGACAGGGACCAGTGGGCTTCCCCAGCCCTAGAACAGAGCATAAGGACTCAGTAACACTGGCTGAGAGGAAAAAGCTGACATCACCCACCCCACATGCCATAAGAGTAACTTCTACCAAATGACAAATAAAACACAACTGTTCTGCATAAACTCAGAAGTGTATTTTTTCTCTTAACCAAACTGAGAAAGTTAATTCCTAGTATCTTCTGGCCAATCCCTTTTAAATCACCACATGGCTATGCTGCCCTAGTCAGACGCATCATTTATGCCCATCACCCTGGGTCTAGCCTTATGATGACAGGGTACAGAAAGATGCCTCCCCCTCACCACCACACACACACACACACTGTACAGCAGAGGTTTGTTTTTAACAGGAAGTCCCATTAGTTTTCACTAAAATTTCTTATACTCAACACAGGCAGCACCTGGCTCACTGCTGCTGATACTGCTCATGCTCCAAAGGAACAGGTACTACTTCTATGACCAGAAGCAAACATCTGCCTGTTTACACCATTCAGTATGGAAACGTTCAATTTCCATGGGCCATTCCATCTTCAGCATGAGGCAGACCTTTATAACAAAGGCCATCAACAACAGCTCTGTCTTCCAAAGCTGGTCCAGGCGGACAGAGTTTGATCTTGATGAGCTCACTTCTAAATGAAACATTTGTTGCTATTCCTGAGGGAAATGGAAGTCCTGCATGCTGGACAATGTGGAGGGAGTTGCACAGATGGTCATGTCCCATCTTTGCATGCACTGTCACTCCATTCTAGAATTTCAGAAAGCACAGCTCAGACTTGCTCAGATCCACCTCACCTGACACCTGTGAGGCCATTTCACCTTTAGTGTTAATGCAAAACTAATTTCCAGAGCATTTGACCTATCTTTCTTTTCTCTTAAATTTGTCCTATTAATCACTACAGATTTCTTTATTGAGCTCTTAACTTCCTCTCTTTTAACATGTCTTTATCTGCTATTCATTACTCAGTCAATTTATCTATCCCTTAATTATTCTTTTTCAAACAACCTGTTTCCTTAGTCACTTGGAATTCCAGGCTACCTCAGTATCTGGTAAAGTGCTTGCTGGCAAAAATCAGAGCTCCAAAAGAGACCTTCAAAAACTGATATGACAAGGACTCTTTGTCATTTGTCAATGAATATGCATTTGCTAAACACCTATTATGTATCCACTCTGCGTGATGATGTATGTGGGTGTCTTAGCTACTTTTCTCTCCTTTTGGAGATAAAATACTCAACATGCAAAATCAGAGGAGGAAAGGACTATTTAGCTCACAGTTTGTAGAGGTTTCAGTTCATAATCGGTTGGCTCCAAGACAGAGGGGCAACAGTTCACGATAGTGGAAGACAGCAAAAGCAACAAGAGAACGAGAGCAAAACAAACCTCTTTATATCTCTTATATTGTATCCAGCCTATTGGGATTAGGGCAGTACTACACAAATCAATGGATTGATCCAGCAATCACCCATTCTTTATCTCAGCACCCTTAATCCCAGCGCTGCACTACAAATCAATCACGTACTCTAGATTTGGCCACCTACAAAAAGCCCTGTGATCGCACAAAGCTTTGGGGAGGAGGAGGCATCTAGATGCAAAATACAACAGTGGGCCACAGGGTGTGGGAGTGGTATTCAGGACAGTATTAATGAATATCTGCTACCCCCGGGGGCAATACCACCTACCTCTTGTACCTGAAGCAAGTTTATATCTACTTTACAAGTGAACAAACTGAGGTTTACAGAGGCTAGAAGTCCACTGGCTGGAAGTACAGTAGTTGGGACTGTTGTCTCAGAGGTGCAGTATCTGCAAAGGCCTCCCATGTGCTGCTTACCACAGTACTAAGTCATTGGGCAGAGAGAGAAGAAACCAGCCACTATCTGTAGGAGCTCCCATCCTAGTTAGAAAGGCTGGCTGTTCATTAAGGAAAGAACCCATGATTCAAAAGAGTAATCACACAGGGACCAAGGAGCATCTAAACAAGTGTGGCCCCCAAGGTGGGAAGGGGCTTCTGCACCCTTAATCAGAAAAACACACTTCCATAAGCAGAGGAGAGGCCCTAAGCAGTGGACATGAACCAGGCAATGATACCCTGAGGGACCACCTTCCCTATGAATTCCCATCACTCTGACCCCACCATATAGCTGGCATTTTCTTGGGTCAGTCCTCTCTATTGCCAAATTTCCACATGCTCTCTGAAGTAACGGACTACTTTTAATTTCTTTTCCATCCAGCTGTTCAGCTGAACACTCCATATGGGACCTGACCCTTCTAAAATCTCCTTTGTCCTTCTTCTGAACTTGGAATTTGCTGTGCACAGGCCTTCTGGGTTCTATAAGGGACACAAATAGCCCAATTTGGGGCACCTTTCAACTTTTATGGTGATTCCCTGGGCCACATGGAGATGCCCTCCTTGAGAAGTCATCCTTCAAGAGCAATCCAAGGGACACATTGCTGCCTGTGACACCAAGTTTCTAGCTGCTCATTCTGCAAAAAGCACAATGATACACATCAAAGTTCCATACTAGAGAAAGCTGTGAGGACGGTCCATTGCTATTAGTGTGTCTTGGTTCATATATACCCCATTAAGTGGCCAATTTTGCTGAATTACATGTTACATCTATATCTATTTATACAGACATGCACTCAAATCTTAGAAAAGCCATACTTCTCTTCTAAGCATCTCCCGAGATCTGCGCCATGTTGGAACTTAGGGTGCTGGGAAACCAAGCAACCAGCTCGCCTCCCTGGTAAGCAGCTGCGGCCCAGGCGGGCTACAGCCGCCCCAGGAGGAGAACCACCAGCATCTCCCAAGATCCATGCTATGTTGGAACTTAGGGTGCTGGGAAACCAAGCAACCAGCTCACCTCCCTGGTAAGCAGCTATGGCCCAGGCGGGCTGTGGCCATCCCAGGGGGAGAACCACCAGTGTCTCCCAAGATCCGCGCCATATTGGAACTTAGGACACTGGGAAACCAAGCAACCAGTTCCCCTCCCTGGTAAGCAGTCCTGAGCCTACTGGCATGTGTGCTGAGAATCAAACATCCCATCCCCCACCCCCATTTGCAAATGAGGTCTGACCATCTCTTGGGAAGTTGACTATACACAGTGTAGCAAATAGGGGTATTTCTTTCTACCATCTCTTTAAAGGCAAATATTGTTATCACTGTTTTGCTTTGTTTTAATTAATTGTACTGCTCTATTCAATATTGTTTTGATAAGTTCTATAATGTTCTGTATTTTGTGTGATTTTGCTATACTTGATTGAAAGAACAACTATTGTGAAGATAACGAGATATACTGTGGTACCTCTTACTGTTATCCCAGTAACCTGCTGTGAAGTCCTGTACCAATTTCACTGCACTGTCTCAATTGGCTTTGTTCTGTCTTGTTCTATTGTATTTTACTATCCTCAAAATAATAAAAAAAAAAATTTTTTTTTAAGATAACAAGGTAACAAAATACCTCCAAAAACTCCCAACTCCACCAAAGCTGATCCATGGGGCATAGATGAGGAAAAACTCAAAAATAAAACAACAGAAATTATATAAGGTGATTAAAAAGGAAATAACAACAAAACAGATCAGTAACATACTGAGCAAGCTGAAACATGATATAACTAAACAGATAATGGACTTAAAAAGCAAAAGGAGGAAAAGAAAGTGGTCTAAAGGATATAACTGCATGTATGTTTAAGTGTGCAGGATTGATAAGCATATTACTAAGTTTTTGTTGGATCGTTGAACAGAACTGTTTGCAGCCTTGCTGTTTGAATGTCCACTTTGCATGATTTAATTTTGTAACTTGAACAGCTATTTCTAAGAGGACAATATGTAATTTATCAACTAGTGATTTATTACTGTTTATTTTTTTAAAATTCTGTATTACTTCTTTTTTCTGTTTTGCTTTTTTTTCTCTTTAAGTAAAATTATAAAAAAAATATACAACAAAATAGTCTCCATTTAGTTTATACTACCCATGGAACAAAAATTCAACCCCTTCTATTCCTCCTCCAGATTGCCTAAAATTTATACGTTTCTACCATAGCACTGTACATTTTCCTTGTCCGTGATTTTGCCTCCATTTTCTCCTATGAAAAAAGAAAGCATCAGCCAGGGGTTTAGCTCAAGTTCGATCCCTGGCACACACAGAAAAAAAAGTTTTAAATATCTAGTGAGTCCTCAAGCATCCAGCAAAAATACAACATACAAGGTAGTGTGCTGTCCAGTGAGTTCAGAGATTAGACACACAAGGGCTGGTGAGCAGTGCACATGTGGGCGATGGGCATTCAGAGAAAGGTCAGCACTCTGGGGAGGACAGAAAAACCTGTGGAACAGAAGATGTGTAAAGCAAGAACTGAGGAGAGGCATCTGGACAACACAACTATCACAGAGCAAAGCACAGAGGGCAAGGTGTAGAGCATGTCTGGGGGCTTTCTGAGTTGGGAGGGGTTTCTGGAATGACAGATAAGGTTGACAGTGGAGGCCAGATATCAACTGTAAAAGGCAGCTGAGGCTTTACCCTTTATCTCCTAGCCAGCAGGATGAATATCAAAGATTTAAGCCACTTCACTGCTTTGGTTAAGATTAAGGCTACAGCAGCATCAGTAGGAAGGACTGGAGTCAGGAGCGAGATCAGAAGCAAAAAACCTGTTTAGAAGATTTAGCTGCACCTGGACTCTTCCAATTGCCATGGAATAGAAAAGGCGAGCACAGGCATTTTCAAGGACAGCAAAGACCCCGTGACTATGCTAGAAGAGAAGGCAATCCACAGTGACAATCATCTTCAAAGTGGACACTCACCTTACTGGGTGCTTAGCACTGAAATCCTTTCTTTATCTGGCAGAATCTTCACTGCATGAATCTTGATGGGAGTCAGGCCCAGAGCTGCCACAGAAGCCAAAAGACTCTGATGCTCTTTTCCCACTGTGTGCCCTGCCTTAATTGGACCATCATGCTTGAGACCTGAAAATTTGAGGGAATGACAAGCACACAGGGATGGAATAAGGACTGAGCCCTCCATTCAGCTGCGATGGTCAGCATCAGGGCTAGGTTCCATTGTATGAACTTGGGTTGAGCTTCCATGACCCAGCAGAGTACGGTGCTCCAGCCTGGTAACTCTTAAATCACCTCTTGGGTGCCCGATATGTTCATTTATAGCCAGAATCTCTTTCTGCTGCTTGTGTATAACTTGACTGATAACAGCCTCAAAGCCAACCCAATCTCTAAGCCACTCACTCTCCAGTACCCAGACCACACAGCCTCTTGCTTTCTGAGCAGCTAAGCAGGCATGGACAGCAACATTCAAGCACCTAGGGTATTCTCACTGCTGTTAGCCAACATGCCAAGGACCAGCCGGTCTGCAAGTGTGGTCAGCACAGGGGCTGGGATCTCTGAGGTACACTGCTGCTGCCTCCCTCCCTCCAACACAGCCTGTCCTTGCCTTGTCCCCTCAGTTGACATAGTGCCTTGTGCAGGGTGGACACTGTATACCTGGACAGTGACCTAAATTTATTTCTTCCATGAAATCTCTCAATCAATTAAAAGTCTTTTTGCTGCAATGTTTAGATACATTTGTAAAAATACTGAGAAAGAAAGAGGATCAGAGATATAATAATATATACAAATACATCTTTAAAACTTTTGTTTCTAAACAATCCAGGGAGGAAAAAAATCTAAGGAACAAAAGCCTTCTTCATCTGAGTTTCATGTACAGTTTCAAACAAATGTAGATCAAAAGTATTCCAAAATAATTGCTTCTACACTGGACACGTACAGACATTTCTTTTCATTCCCAAAACAATACAGTACAATAATTATTTACATAGCATTTGCACTGTATTAGGTATTAAATAATTTAGAGGTGAAAAGTACATAGAAGCATGTGTATAGGTTATATGCAAATATTTTCTTTTATGTTAAGAGACCTCAACATCTATAGATCCTGGAATTGCACAGACATTGAGGGATAACAGTATAATAAGGCAACTAACTGGCCATGAGTAGAGGCTACAGTCTGGATTCTGAAAGTCCTCCAAGGACCCAAGCATTGAAAACTTGGTCTTTTGCCCATGGCCCTACTGGGAGGTGGTGGACCCTTTAGGATGTGGGACTTAGCTGAAGTCATGTCATTGACAGGAATTCCTGAGGCTGAGAACACTGGGACCTTGACTCCACCTCTGCCTCTTTCCTTTGCTTTCTGTCCACTATGAGCAGAGCTACTTCCTTTACCACCTGCCCCCCTCACAATGTGCTGCCCATCATAGACCCAAAAGTCACACAGTCAACCAACCATAGACTGAGACCTCCAAAATTCTGAGCCAAAATAAACCTTTACTCATTGTAAGTTGTTTACTATATTTCTTATAGTAACCAAAAACTGATGCATCCAATAGAAAAGTTTTTTAAGCTAGGCACTGGGATATAAGGATTTATTATACTGTTTCCTCTATTTCTGATATTCTTATAATAGAAATGTATAAAGATTAAATCATAACTATCAAACTTAAATGACTAGCTTTGAGAGTGTGAAAAGGGATTCAAATTTCTGTGATAAATAATTGCTCTCAGGCAGAGGTAAGAACTGAGCTCCAAGTCATGAGGAAAAGCTGGGATTTCGTAAGAAGGCTCCGCTTATTCAAGGGAGAAGAGACTGCAATAAAGGAATCAGCACTGGGAATTTAAACCCCAAAAGCACCGAAAGGGAAAGGATTCTATCCACTGAACAGCTCAGGCAGCTCCCACCCACAGTGAATCTTTAGGATTATGGGGGTGTGGGGGTGGTAGATCTTTGTTACATACAAAGTTGGTATCAGTACTATAACTTCCAGTTCAGTCATTCAGAGCACACCAAGATTTAGAGAGCTAGAAATATGCTGGCAAATCTGTGCTGGGAGAGTTTCCACCTTCCAGCAAATCGATTCAATTCTATAACTCCTGGTTCCCCTTTTCTAGGAAGGCTACAAGCAAATGCACTTACGTCAGATCCTCTTCCTCTGCTAAGTGACCCAGTGTTCTGAAGCAGAGGTGCATACCTAGGACTGAGTGCTTTCCCTTCAGCCAGTACCCTGGTTAAATGCTTAAACCAGGACTTCAAAGAGACCTTGCTTGAGAATGAGACACATGCTACAAACTCTTTAGGTAGAAAACTAACGTCAACGGAAGTGGCTCTGGAACACCCGGTTTCATTTTAGAAGGTGTATTCTCTTATCCACTTCAGCATCATCTGACTTTTGGAGAATGATGGCTCAATTCTAATTACCTGAATCTCACTGTCACTTGGGCTTGGCTACCCTGGTTCCAATTCCTCCGAAGGTAGGGTCTGCCTTCTCCAACCCTCAGCTGTCAGGCAGACTTGCAAACTCAGTGTCCCCTCTTCCATCCAGGACTCCCTCCAGAGACCCTGAGCTCCTTACTCTGTCTCTTCCTTGAGCTCAGTGCAGTTTCTTCTTATAATACCAACAGCTCCTTTAACAAATGAGCCCAAATGAGACATGGTCTGCAGCTGATCAATACTGTATCATTGCTAAAATTCCTCACAGCTATCACAGGCTACTGCCTGGGAGGTCCCTAAAGATCACTTGCAGGCCATATGGATTCTGCTTTCCCAGTTCAAGGCCTCCTGCCTTTTGGTTGTCCTTGAAGGGCAGAGTCCCAGCCACACTTGTGAATAAATATTCCCGAAAGAGCTATAGAAAAGGTAAACCCAAAGAAATCAAGTACATCTTTTCTCCACAGTATTCCTCCTTCCTCTTCAAAATGGCATTTCCCAGCTACGTAGGAAAACATTAATTCTGACTTTTGGGGAAATGGGGTTTTCCTATGGTCAAACTTGAGGAACTCTTGCATGCTGCAACTCCATCTAGAGAGTCAAAACAAACATTGGCCTGTTAGGGGATCTGCAATGAAGACAACTTTTTAACACAGTATTTCTCCTAAAAAACATCCAGTGAGATTGGTGTTCACAAGATCTCGCCTTGGGATGTTGTAATTTAGTCCCAAAGAAACTAAGCGAAAGCTCAAGGACAAACCTGTGGCCTTTTGCTGCTTTTAACTCTATGCTGCCCATTTCGGGGGCCATTCACACACACTCAAAAATAATTCCCAATAATTCCATGCTCTCACTGTAACTTCGGTTCTGGTTCTATCACTTGACTCTGGAAATCAATGTCGGTTTCTGACCTTGGAGAAGAGAGGCTATGACTGGCATCAACCTGCTCCCTATTTTCCCAGCCTGTCCGCCTGCCTTGCAGAGGACAGAAAGCTAAACGCCCCACTTATGGAGCACCTACAGGTATGATTTAGTTTAGCCAATCAGGTGTGCTTTTCTGAAATTTAGAAAACAAGAGTGAGGCTTTTTACTTTGGTAGCAGCTGCTATTTGCTCAAAAAGCAAAGCCCATGAAGCAGATGACTCTTCTATGTCAGTTTTACTAGGCAAGGTTCCAGCATCAGGTAACTGGTCCACAGGTATAAGTAGCAGGTCAGGAGATCAGTTTGCCATCTCTGATAACAGCAGATATGGCATAGTACTGGGACCACAGTAACGGCTACCTAATTGTGGGTGCCTCTTGATCATAGTTTGGGGAAGAGGCAGAGCCTTCCTTAGTGGTCCAATTCTACAGAATGTTCTTGGGGCACTTGTTCTTGAAACCGGCACCCAGAGACCAGTCTCAAAATTCCTAATAATTATTCAAGCTATTTAATAACCTACAATAAATCCTTTCTTCCTCACATTTGTCATAGGGAATTCTGCTTTCCGCAACTGAATCATGAGCCATACCCCAATTAAAGGTGTGCTTCAGCAAGGATGCTCAAATTTCTGTTTCATTTTCATGGCTGCAGAATTCCAAACACTGACCACTATCTCTGTTCCATTCAGGTAGGAAACCACTGCAAGGCCGACTGAGGCTGAAATGCTGAAAAAAATCACCTGCCAAAACTGTCTGTCTGTAATTCAGCCTGCACTCTGGGCCACGTCAACTCAGGTGTCTGCCTCCCGACCAGCAGTGAGGCTGAAACTTTCACGGAGGAGCATGTTTGAGCTATTATGTTATATAAGGAATTACAGGGAGAACACATATAAAACCCCAAACAGCAGAATCTGCAAGAAAGGATAATACACCTGAGTTCTAATTACAACCCATGTCAAATTCTCAGTTTAAGATCCTCATTCCTACCAAATAGAGATGTTGACATCACCTACTTCATATAAAGACACAAAGAGAAAGGTATTTAAGGGGGAAAAAATTCTCTTAAAGGAGGGTATTTATTGCTACTAATAGAATTACTAGATCATAAGAAAAGAAACATTTTCTGTACTTTTAAAGATACCTACTAAACTTTAATACCCATAACTTTTCAGCACATTGGCATTTAGGACAAAGTTTTATGATCTTTATAAAAAGTCAGAACATTCATGTTGCAGCCCTTCCTTTAGATTAGAGCTGAATGCTGGAGAGGTTGTCTAAAAAAATTATTTCACCTCAACAGCATCATCGAGACTCATTTCCAGATTACAGTTTTTACTTCCATGGTCTTTTTGCACTGTCCTGCAAAATAATGGGACCTGTGGTTAGGCAGTTCTAGGTTGTTGTTACTGTTCATGGTTTTGTTTTGAAGCAAGCATCACTCCTGTTTTTCCAATTTTTGATACACAGAAATCAGAAAGGCAGGTCTCCTCATTGCTAGCCTGAAAATGTTGTCTCCCCTCAGCAAATTGTTTTCACACCCAGTGTGTTCTGAGACGGTTACCAGGCACAGGTCCTCAGGAAGGGACAATTCAACAGGGCTGAGGAGCTCTGAGCTTGGGCCTGTACTGGGGGAACGGTTAGGAACCAGGACAATAGGGCATAAAAATCACTAGCAGCCAGTGTTCAGCAGGCAGAGGGCAGTTCTGCCAGCAACTCACAGAGCATTCCAGCGCCCAGAACAGGGGTCAGAAGAGACAGCTGTGAGCCCAAGACCAGGGCAGGTAAGGCTTTCACCCGCCAGTAACAGCGGCATTGGTGAGGAGAGGTTCAGGAAGTAAGAGAAGAGGAACAGGGGGCCACTGGTCAGGGAGTCTTGGGGGCCAGGCCTTGAAGAAAGGTGGGCCCAGCATTCCTTCCATACCTGATGTTTGCATTTACATTTCCCAAAGAGCCTTCATTAAACAAAATGCATAGCTCTACAGGATTCCTTTTAGGCTCTCTCTTACATTTAGAATGCCATTTAGCTTTTTAAATTCTTACCCATGACGTTTTAGAAAAATATCGGCATTAAATCGAAGCACCAAAACCCACAAATTTGTGAGTTTTTTTTAAACAATAAGTGAAACCATTTCACACTGCAATATGAAATTATAAGATTTACTCCAACCTCAAAATATTCAGACTACTAGAAGTAATAAATTCAGCAGTGTAGCTGGATACAAAGTCAATGCTCAAAAATCAATAGCATTCCTGTACACAAACAAAAAAACAGTACACAAAAGACTCACTGAGAGAAAAATTATGGAAATATTGCCCTTTAAAATAACATCTAAAAAAATGAAATACTTAGGAATCAACCTAACTAAAAATGTAAAAGACCTCTATGCTGAAAATTATACTACACTGAAGAGGAGATTGAAGAAGATATTAGAAAATGGAAGGATATTCCTTGCTCTTGGCTAGGAAGAACCAACATTGTGAAAATGGCCACACTCCCAAAACTGGTACACAGATTTAACGCAATCCCAAAATACCATTGACATACCTCACAGATCTAGAGAAAACACTACTAAAATTCATTTGAAAGCAGAAGAAACTAGAATAGCAAAGGCAATTCTAGGCAACAAAGGCAAGGCAGGAGGCATCTCAACTGCTGACTTGAAACAGTACTATAAAGCCACAGTGATAAAATCAGCATGGTACTGGCAAAGAGATAGACTTGAGGATCAATGGAACAGATTAGAAGATACAAGCACAACTACAAAGACACTCAGCCACCTGATATTTGGCAAAGGGGCTAAATATGTCCACTGGAAGAAGGATAGCCTCTTTAATAAATGGTGTTGGAAAAATTGGCTCTCCACATGCTGAAAACTGACACTAGATCCATGCCTATCACCATGCACAAAACTAAAGTCTAAATGGATCAAAGACCTAAATATTAAAACAGAAACACTAAATCTACTGGAAGACAAGGTAGGTAGAAGTCTTGGAGACATGGGGTAGGCAGAGAATTCATGAACCAAATGCAAACTGCAGGGGGAAACACTTCAAAGAATCAACAACTGGAATCTCATATTATTGAAAAGTTTCTGCACTTCAAAAGAAATCACCAACAGAGTGAAAAGAAAACTCACAGAGTAGGAAAGAAGTTTAGCCAGCAACCCCTCAGACAAAGGACTTATATCCACAACATATAAAGAATTAAAAAACATCAAGCCCCCCAAATTCAAAGACCCTCTCCAAAAATGGGCATCTGAGATGAACACACAGTTCTCAGAGGAAAATATATAAATGGCAAATAAATACATGAAGAAATGTTTACCATCACTGGTCATTCAAGAAATGCAAATTAAAACAACATTGAGATTCCACCTCACTCTGGAAAGAATAGCTGCCATCAAGAAATCAACTGATAACAAATGTTGGCGAGGCTGTGGGAAAAGGAGCACTGCTCCACTGTTGGTGGGAATGTAGATTGTGCAACCACTATGGAAATCCATATGGAGAATTCTCTGAAGACTGGGATTGGAAGCTCCATTCAATCCAGCTATTCCCCTCCTGGGTATTTTCCCAGAAGAACTAAAAGGTTCATATCACAGTGATATATGTGCACCCCTGTTCATAGCAGCACAATTTGTGATAGCTAAATCTTGGAAAAAACCAAGGTGCCCATCAACTGCAGAATGGATGAAAAAGATGTGGTTTTTTTTATACAATGGAATATTACTCAGCTATAAAAAGGATGACCTTGAGGCCTTCATAGTTAAATGGAGACAACTTGAGACTATCCTCATTAGTGAAATAAATAAGAATCATAAATATCACATTGTGTCTCTAGTGTAAAAAGTAATAAGAACTATAAGAGTAACAAAACCCAAAATGTGTAATTGCTATTGTAAAAATGAGAGGAAAAGAAAGTGCTCTAAGGGATGTAACTGCATGTATGTTTGAGTGTGTAAAATAGATGAGCATATTGCTGAATCTTTGTTGGATCTCTGAGCAGAACAGTTTGTAGTCTCATTGTTTGATGGTCTATTATGTATCCTTTAATCTTGTAACTTGACAACTACATCCAAGATGACAATATGTAATTTATCAACTAATGATTTCTTAGTGTTTTTTTCTCTTTTTTTTCTTTTTTCTTTTAGAATTCTATATTGTTGCTACCCTTTCTTCTGTTTTGCTTTTCTTTTCTTTTTTTTTTCCTCTCTTTAAATAAAATTTTTAAAATGTATAATTGCTATTGTAAAAAAGAGAGGAAATAGGAAGTGCTATAAAAGATAAAACTGCATGTATATTTAAGTGTGTAGGACAGATAACCATATTTCTAAGTTCTTGTTGGATTGTTGAACAGAACTGTTTGCAGTCTCACTGCCTGAATATCCACTTTGTATGCTTTAATTTTGTGACTTGAACAACTATTTCTAAAAGGACAATATGTATTTTATCAACTAGTGATTTCTTACTGTTTATCTTTTTTTGAAGTTCTGTAATATTTCCACCCTTTTTCTGTTTTTTCTCTTTAAATACAAAAAAAGAATGATGAAAAAAGCAACAAAAGAAAAATAAATAAAATGAAAATCATTCAAATAAAAAAAAAATGTTCACTTTAAGTTGCCTGAAACCTCAGTACTCTAGGGGGCTGAGGCAACAGGATCAAAGTTCAAACCAAGCCTCAGCAACTTAGCAACTTATCTCTAAGCAAAAATTTTAAAGGGCTGGGGTCACAGCTCTGTACAAAGGCTCTGGGATTACTCCCTAGCGTGCACACACACACACACACACACACAGAAAAAACCTCTTAAGTGTTTGCTTCAACTAGAGAAGTAAATCCTATCTGTTGTCAAGGTCAAGCAAAGAAATATAGATAGGCTGGGCCAATACCATGCCAAAATAGCCAACAGGCCAAACTCAACCAAACAGATGTAAACTGTTTTTTAAAATAAGTGGACCAGGCTTGTTTTGTTTGTAGGAAGATATATTTTTAGAATACACATAGCCACTTTGTGCAACTCAATTAATAGACACTGGAGAAAGAGCTGTGAATATAAATGCCATAGGCAGAGGGCTCTGAAAGTCACTTCGTCTGAAGAGAGTTTTGCTGTACCCTCAAGGACCTAAAAGAAGGTAGGGAAGAGCTTTGTCAGGTCCCATTTTATTTGCAAGTCACATGGAGTGATTAAATTTAACTGGGTGGGGCGGTGGAAAGCCACAGCATTAACAACATAATTTAGAGGAGAGATGCATTCTGTCAAATGCAAGAGAGATCTAATTCTGAATGTTTGGGGCCACTAGGTGCTACTTTCAATATTTGTCTTAAGTCCGGGGGCACAAAGACCTAAGCAAGTCTCTCTCTGCTCAATAATGACACTGTTCCTAATAACCAGTTTCCTGGGAACTACCTGGAGCTTCCTCATCTTGGTACAAAATAATGGCCCATACAAAGTAGGTCACAGGCAGCTTCTATGACCCGCTGCA
Source organism: Hydrochoerus hydrochaeris (assembly GCA_004027455.1). Lineage (NCBI taxonomy): Eukaryota > Metazoa > Chordata > Mammalia > Rodentia > Hydrochaeridae > Hydrochoerus > Hydrochoerus hydrochaeris. The sequence continues at coordinate 42,292 of PVLA01006975.1, forward strand.
TGAATGTCTGCAAGCCTGTGTGTGTGAAGCACGGATGGTCTCTGGAAAGACACATGAGAAGTTAACAGAGGTCATATCTGGGGAGCAGAACTAATGGGGGGTTCACTGTTCAGTCTTTTGTACTAGTTGAATTGTTTAACCAAAAATGTTACTTTTAAAATTCGAAAAGCTATCCATAAAATATTTTTAGAAAATCACTTCAAGAGCCCGTAGGCCGGGAACTCTGAAGAGCTCATTGTTAACTCACACATTATAAAGGTGGAAATGTTTTCCAGGTGTAAAATTCCTAACACTTTTTAAGGCATATGTTACCTCCCTTTATTTTTGTCATATTGTCATAGGTGTTAAAACAGGATCCTTCCTGTAACAGTCATTGTCCCCATATTATCTGCATAGAAACACAGGTTCTGGAGGCCAAATGACCTGCCTAGGACCACAGGAGTCCAAGCAGGAGGACTTGGACTCAAACGAGGCTGCCTTCTTGATGACTGTCTTGTCTTTACACTGTGTACCTCAGCTAGTCACTTCTGGTCTTGGTTTACCCAGCAATAAATTACAGAAATGTAACAGGCATCTTTTAAACAGGTGAGCCCATAGCAGTGCCTCCATGTTACCAACAGGAAACTGAACTCAGAAGTTAAGTAACTTGCCCAGGGACAAACACAGAAGTTGATTTCAGAGCCTCAGCACTACTTCCTAGTTGCCATTCCATGCTGCCACACAGAGAGATCTCCCTCACCTGGCACAATGCTGATTTTATGGATCTCAGATGTTCTCAAGAGTCCTTGTTTGGACAATTTCCAAAAACAAGCACTCTAGAAACTGGATGTGGAGAGAGGGGTGCAATATAAGCCATGAGGCCACCTACCTAGGCATTTACAAATTCCAGCCTACAGCTCTGCAAAGCAGGAAGGTAAGGGAAGCAACCTCCAAGGCAACAGTCTCAGACTCAGAATCAACCTGAGCATCTACCAGGACTGGGAAAGGAGACTGTCTCTCACCTATTCCCCTGCCTGGGCCAAGAAGCCCACCCTGTTCCACAGTGGCTGTGCAAAGAGCTGGACTTGCAAGCCCATCTTCTTCTTCCGGCATGACAGGACAGGGAGGGTGGCAACCTCTGTCAAAAGAGCTGAGGGACAGGAAAAAAAAAAAAAAAAAACATGAAGGACAGGACAGGGTAGGCAGAGTGACACTCTGGGTAATACTTCAGCCCATGCATGCATTGGCATAACTGTGAAAGTGTAAAAACTACTAGGATGCGTTTAACTCCTCCCCTCTCAAAAAAGGCAAAGCCCCACACAGACTTCAAGGGGAGCTCTGCCCATGGTCCTGGCATGGTGGGGAGCTTCAGACTCTACACCTGGCTCTTACAGGACATTAGTCAAAGCAGGGGTGGTAAACAGGACAGTTATCCACATAGCAAGGCCTGTCAAGAGTTGCCCTGCAAAGAGTCTACAAACCTTCCAGATTGCCCTGCGATGCTCCAGCTTTCAATCAATGCAAACTCAATGACCAGTTAATCTCTATAAAACCAAAATCCATATTTGGTTCTATTCATGAACAATCTTTTTAGGGCAGTCCCCAAACGGCAGGGTTAAAATGCAGTGAACACAAACAGGAAAATACAATATAGCTGGCTGGAGGTGTGAGTCAGTACTCAAAAAGTACTAAAATGAGAATATAAATCTATGGAGGGATTTTCCCCCCTATTTTTATAATGCAGCTAAGCTGGTTTTGCCAGATGAACCCTTGCATAGTGCCTGAGAAGTGGCCGGCCCATCAGTAACATCAAGTCCCTCTGCAAAAGCCCTTGCCAGAGGTACTGACAGAAGCTAGAGCTCAGAGTGCCTTGTGAACATTAAAAAGAAACAGTGCAGGCCTAGAGGGGCAAGTAGAATCAAGAATTCCGGCAGGCAAGGTCAGGCTTTTCTTCTTCATTCTTCTCTTGTAGACAGGTCCCTTGAGTCAGGGTGTCACTGAGAACTAAGTCAATTTTCTGGGTAATGCAGGAAAGAAATACCAATATCCAGGTAAAGCAAAGTATCTAAGAGCAAGGCAATCAAAGCTATGTATTCTGCGGTGACAATTTTCCAAACATCACTTTCCCCCGGTGTAGTTGAAACCAAATCTCTATGAAATTTGGCACCAGAGACTAGCTCATCCTGCCTCAGCCTACTGTGTGACAGAGACAGCGGCTGCAATGTGTCCTTACAAACAAACCAGCAGCAGCCACAAACGCCCAGCACCACATGGGTACAGGACATAGGTCAGCCAGTTGCAGGACAGCACAAAATGACAACTTCTAAGACAGCCAAACTGTGACTTCATAGCATCTACGTGGCATTCCATCAGCATAACAGCCTTAGCCCAAAATTTCAAAGCCAATCTCCACACATTGCTAGCGATATCAGGAAACAGGAAGGAAGGCATGAGACAAGTCACCAAAGTCATAAAAAATGATAACTTCATAATTTCATCTCTAAATTTAATGGCGAGCAAGGAAACATCTCTTCTCCAGTGGCTCTGATAATGATTACTGAGCTCCGTGCACCAGAGGCCCTCTGGCTCTGCTGAGTTTTAAGTTTCTAGTTAACCTGCACAACTGCCCTGGGCAGTCTTAGGAAAGCCAATTATAGTTCAATCTTGTTTTCTCAACCATAGCGTGTATGATTAAGAATACAGACATCAGAGCTGAAAGGGAGGAGCTTGAATTATAGCTCTGCCTCTCACTGCGTGACTGAAGGCAAATTTTTTTTAAGGCAAGTTATTGCACCATGTTGACCCATTTCTTTGTCTGTAAAAGTGCAGATGATAATAGTACTTACTACATAGTGATGCTGAGGTACCTAAATAAATGAATTAATATATATCACATGTAATGTAGTAAGCACCAAGCATTGACTCTATAGATCTCGATCTAGATATAGTTTGTTTGCTTGTTTGTTTGTTTGTTTGTTTGTTTTTGAGACAAGGTCTCACTATGTAGTCCAGGCTGGCCTTAAGCTCACTGTGTAGCCCAGGCTGGCCTGAAACTCAGTGATCTTCTACTTCAGCCTCCCAAATGCTGGGATCACAGGCGTGTGCCACTATGGCTGGCTCCGGCTATTATTAATTATCACTACTTACCATATATTAACTGAGGGCCTACTCAGGACCGTGAATGTAGTAATAACCATAAATTTCTCACTTGGATACTTAAATGTTACCTATATTGAATATCATTTAAAAAAATAGTACAGAGGCCTGGAAATTCTACTTATGTGTTTGCCTAGACTGCAACACTTGTCTCATCCTTTGGTTTTTCAGTATGTAGAGGATTAAATTAAAAGACAGCATGGTCTATCTATGGATTGCCTTCACTCTGTGGTGCTGCTCATTCCAAGTGACACCACAGAGAGGAGAAGGTGAACACACTAACATGCCAGCTGCGTTTCTGGGGACAAACGCACCCTAAAATCCTAACAGAGTTGTTCTGAGCTCATAATGTCTACTTCTTACTAATCTATGGAAATGAAAGGGACAAATAGTGCTTCTCAGGATTGTATCCAAGGCATGACAGTTCTTTGAACCTAGCCAGTGTCTCTTACACATCCACAAACAGTCTGCTGCATTCATTTTCTAGAGACCAGACATTTATTGTGCACCTACTATGAACTAGCCATCGAATGAGGTGCTGGTGTACATACATTTTTGCTCTCACTTAACCACTTAGGGAATAAATAAGTTGTAATTTCTGATTAAAACAGAGAAATATCAAAATGGAGAAAACAGTTTTAGAAGACCTAGTCAAGTTTCTACTGAAGAAATAATGCTTAAAGTGAGACCCCCCATTTCTGGGTAATGGCAGGGTTTTTTGAGACAATGAAATAACAATCACCCCTAAAAATACTAGATAAAAGTGTTAAAATTCTTCTTTAAGGCATCTAAGAATAGACAAGACAGTAGAAAACTACGGACACAAGAAAAATGAGAACCCAAGGAGTCATTTTGCCCTTACAGCATCTTCTAGTCCTAAAAAATTAGGATTTAGTTTGGATGACTTTAAGCCTAGAAGAAAGTTAAAAGATCGCGATCTTCTCAAAGAAGAGGTCCAAAGAAACCTTCCGCTCAATATATGAGGACTGAAAAGGGTTCAAACCCTAGGATAATGGTGAGCTGGAAATTGACCTCTTCTGCAGATTTGTAATCTGGGAAGCCAAGTCCTGAATTTGGCTTGGAGTAGCTCTGGACTTCCCAGAACCCAGTGGAAGTAACTGGAGGAAACTGCATTTCTAACCAGGCACAAATAAAACTTTAGCACAGGAAACAGTCCCAGGATAACCAAGGCTACAAGAAAACAAGTCACCATGAGCAAGAACCAGTCAAAAGCATACCAAGAAAAGAAGTCCAAACTTCAGGTATTGGTGTTATCCGACTATAAAACAAGTATGTTTATCATGCTAAGGTGAAAAACAAAAAACTACAAGTTTGAAAATATGTCAGGAACTGGACAACTGGTAACCCGGACAGTCAAACAAACCAAACAGAACTTGTGGTACTTAAAAATATAATATTATAAAGACTCAAAAGAGTTTACCATCAAATTAGAGAAGGTCAAGAGCAGTCAGAAGTGATCCAGAGCAAACAGGGGAAAGATAAGAAGACACCCAGGAAGACAGAGGTGTAGAAGGAAGAGAAGACCGATTATATCAGGATCCCGGGGGGTGGGGGAGGGTGAGCTACACGTGGTACTGGAAGCAGTAACAGCTGGCAATTTTCCAGAAGTTTTGAAAGATACCATTATGTAAATTTATAAAGCCTATTAAATCATGAAAAGAGAAAATAATAATCCACACTGAGGCACATTACTATGAAAATACACACCAAAAACAGAACGAAGTTCTTAAAGAAATCCTGAAAAACAAAAAAAAAATGTTATCTTCAAAAGAGTGACAGATTGGCAGGTGGCTTCTCAATGGTAACAGTGGTAGAGAATGGAATGATAGCCTGCACATGCTGAAATAACTCCTTTCCTTGGAATCTCCATCAGCAGAAAGAAAACTATCCTCCAAAAATAAAGATAACTGAAAATATTTTCAAACAATGTGTCTTCCATCTGCATATTTCAATAAGGGAATTCCTATTGAATGTATTTTAAGAAAATGGTCCCAAGTGAAAGCTTGAAAGTATAAGAAAGAATGAAGTAGGGCTGGGGATTTAGCTCAGTGGCATAAGCACCGGCCTGGCAAGCGTGTGTTCATGAGTTCGATCCCTGGTACTGATTTAAAAAAAAAAAAAAATTTTTTTAAAAAGAAAGAATGCAGTGTAAAAGAAGTGGTTAATATATATGTATAGCTAACAAATATTGTTATATAAAAACAATTATGTTTTACAATCTCCTTTAATATAATTAAAAATTTCACCAATAAAAGCATATAAGATGGACTTGAACAAAGTAAATATAATTTATTCTGATGAGTTCATGTTATCAAGAAAATGGATGTAATATTTGATTAACTTTAAAACTTGGTAAGTAGACATAAATACATTTAAGTGATAATTTCTAAAGTAACAACTAGAAGAACAGAAAGAGAATCCCCATTTTCCAAACTACTAAACAGAGAAAATAAGAAAAAAAGTTTAAATCAGTTTAAAAGAAGTCAAGAAAGGAAAAAGTCAGGGGGCATATACAAAAAAATAAAATTTTAGGTTTAAACCCAAACATATCGGTAATTACATTAAATATGAATAGACTAGAAGCTCTAGTTAAGACACAAAGACTGTCAGACTGGCTTTTAAAAAATCCAACAGAATAGTATTTACATGAGACAATAAAATACAAAGAACAAGAAGCTGCTGCCTTGGCTAAGAATAGCTATCTAGGCAAAGGAATGACATACACGAAGGTTATTAAACTGATTGGTCAGTGTAGTCACAGACAGATGAAAGGGAAACCGGAGCCAAGTCAAGTCTGGAGCGGTGGGTTGGGCCAACCCTTAGAGAGGCAGGCCAAAGAAAACCGCAGAACTGGTCTCAAAAGGTAAAGAAAAATTAAAAGAGATCAAAAGACACAATCTAGGCCCTTAGACTGCAAAACAATAGACTTAAACATGTATCAAAGAGCAAATGTTAAAAAACAATAAAGAGCATCCAAGGCCATTTGGAAGGGCCATGGCTGGAGTGTGAATCCAGAGGTGAGGATGAACTAGAGAAGACCTGCAGAGAGTCGCAAGGTCAAATGACAGGGTGTTTGTATTTGGATAAAGTGATTTAGATTTAGATTTAGATTTAGATTTACATTTACATTTTGCAGATGATGGGGGAAAATGCTGAAGCATTTTAAATCAACTGATTTGATGAGACATGCACGTAAAACCACTCAGGCAAGGTTGTAGAAGAAGAAATAAAGGGAAATTGGAAGCACTGGTGATTCCAGAGCCAATTCAGTATTTTATTACACAGTGATGTGCAGAGAAGTGAAGCTTCTTATTCTTCACTGCCTGGAAGAAAAGGCCAAAATCACGGGCTGGGGATTTAGCTCAGTGGCATAAGTGCCTGCCTGGCAAGCGCAAGGTTGTGAGTTCCATCCCTGGTACAAAAAAAAAAAGGGTTGTGAGTTCCATCCCTGGTACAAAAAAAAAAAAGGGAGAGAGAGAGAGAGAGAAAGAGAAAAAGGAAGGAAGGAAGGAAGGAAGGAAGGAAGGAAGGAAGGAAGGAAGGAAGGAAGGAAGAGCGAGCCAAAAATGCTGGAAATGGATGTGTAATTTCAGCACCCATAGAAAGCTCTTCCCACTGCTGTTACCAAACTCTAAAAATGATTTAATTTTGGAATTTTAAAACCTGCCAAAGGTATTAATAAGCATTTATTTGTCATTTTCTGAGGACAGAGCATCTGCCTAGCACAATGAGAAATAGAGAAGACTCAGAACCACAACCTAGAAGGAAATGTGTCATTCATTTGCTAAAATAGGAGTTTGCATTTCAGTTTACTCCAACCTCCCAGGCACTGCTGGGACCTCTTTTAGGCAGAAGGTCATCTGTAGGAAGGGTTCCAGGGATACAGCTCATCACTCCCACAAGGCAGCCTGCTCAACTGGGGGAAGATCTCTATTTTGCATTTCCATTTCGCCCCACGGGCCTTTACTATTTTCCTGATGGAGGCAGAACAAAATTAGCCCCTTTCCTACATAAACATTCTTCTCGTACACACAGATCCCTGTTGAGAGGGCTCAGGACACAATGTCTCTGCCACAAACTTGTGTCTGAGCCTGCAGACCCCTCACCTGGTCCCTCCGGAGCTGGGCTCTGGGTCTTGAAATCCTCCTTGACTTGAGACACCAAAACTGACCCCTAAAGAGCCTTTGTATGGTTGTGTTATAGACAGCTGAGTTAGACAGAAATATAGGCAGTCAGACAGGGCTAGGCCCTCCAAGGGGCCAGCACAAAAGACCAGATATCTTGTAAACTTAAAGAAGACAGACACCTCCCACAGTAGACCAGACCTCAAGACAAAAGTTCAAACAAATACTCCCACATTCTAAAGATTGATATTCTAAATACGTCTCTATCACCCTGAGGAAGCCAAGAGTCACCATCTCAACCCCCTACAACCAAAGGCCCTGTTCTGTATTCATTGCCCAATTGGCCTCCCCATTTGATCCTGATTTAATCAATTTTACCTCAGAAATTACACTTGTAATCTTACTGGTTGACCACAGTTCTCTCCCACCTTATGCCCTCCTTGTGAGTTCCCATTTTTCCCCACCTTAGATGCACCTCACCTTGTAGTTTTGCTCTATACAAATTCTAGAAAAGGCAGGGTCCTTGGCAACCCACCGAGACCCCTTCTGTCTGATAGATCAATAGATTCTGTTCTTAACCTCCATTGTTCCTAAAACTCATTCTTTGATTTTAGAGAACACGAACTGGTACAGGACACATAGTAAGTAGGCTGGGAGTTTCATTCGCCCGTATCAGTTGTGGCAGGCTTCTCATCACAACCAGAAGCAACAGAGGTTAGAATAAGGGGATAAAGTTTTACAATAATGCCAGTTTAGTTTTGGGCTCAAATGTACGTCTTTTTCTGCCAGGGTGTGAGGAAATTGGCATTTGATTTTTTTTTTTCTCCCAGACTCTGAGGCACCATTTCTATTTAGGTTTTCATCTGCAGGAGCTGGCTAAAGTGCCCATAAGCCCCAGGTGCCCAAGACATCCACATTCTTGGTCCTGCAGCTGCTTGGTGAACCCACAGAGACCAGATGTACCTGTCTGGAATTCTGTATGTACGTATGATGTGATAAATACTGTATACTCACATATATTCCCTTAATAATATATTGATATCTACAATACATCTATTCCCTCCTGAAATAAGACAAGATACTCTGACCTCTTAGTAACATAGGCCAAAAGGATGTAAGCTACACCCCTAAACAAAAATAGGCCATAGTCAAATAGAACAAGGCATTAAATTCCCAAATATCCCCCAACTGCCATCTGTTTAGTGGCATATTCTGAAATCTGAGACCCAGTGTCAGCAGTAGAAAGAAAGAATCCTGCTCTGTAAATAGTGAAATGCAGCTTGTGAGAACTATAAGCCACCAGCTATACATTCATCACCTCTTTCAAACCTGAAGGCAAAGATTAGTTAAGATGGCACTTTAATAAAACAAGACAGGCAATGCACCTGAGTCAGATGTTAGACACCTCCGAGGCTACACCTTTTAAGACCTAAGCCAGGAAATGAAAGAAGGAAGAGAGGAGGGGATGGAGTTATTGACATCAGTGGGGAGCCCAGGAAGAGTGAAAGACTAGCAAGTGGCAGCTGGCTCAGAGGAGAGTGACAAGTTGGAAAAACAATCCTAGCAGGTTCTGCCCAAAAGTTAGGGCAACCTACTGGGAGCTGGCAGCTCCTTCCAGCTGAGTTGCCTCTATCCTCATGTAGCCTCAAAGATGGCAGGGAGGCCCTTCCCATGAGCCAGCAGTAACTGTGGGCTGGGAGGAGAAACAAGATGCACCCTTCCCATGAGCTAGCAGTAACTGTGGGCCAGGAGGAGAAATGAGATGTGCCCTTCCCGTGAGCCAGCAATAACTGTGGGCTGGGTGGAGAAACAGAAAGCACCCTTCCCATGAGCCAGTCACCTCCACCCCCACCCCAATGCCTCCACACACTCATAAGCAACCATCTGATTCAGAGGAACACAGGCTGAGTTGATAACAACTGAGGTACAAAAACAACATAATGCTTACATTGTTTGATTGACTTTACAGGCCTAAAACCAGTAGTCTAAGCATCTATTTAGAGGATAATAATATGCAATACAGCAACTATGGGAGATTTTCTTCTGTCTTGTTTTTGAAGCCCAATATTGCTTTCACTATTTTCTTTTGCTCCTTTTTATTGTTTTGTTTTATTCAATATTTGTTTTGATTGCTTTTATTCTGTTCTGTTTTGTTTGATTTTATTATGTCTGGTGATATGGGAAATACATTGAAGATAACTGGAAGCATTCTGGTAGCAATGGTTGATTTCCTATTTTCCTGTTTTGAAGTCCTGTATCACTTTCACTGTTTTGTTTTGACTGGCTTTATTCTGTTTTATTTTGTTTGGTTTTATTCTCTTAAAAAAAAAAGATGGCAGGGAGGGAGGCTAGAGGGCTCTCAAAGTGCAGACAACCATCACCATCACAAAGGCCCCTCTGTCTCCTCTTACTACCAGCAAGAACAGGAGCCTTGGGAGTTTTCAGGGAAACTTAGGATCTTGATCCCAGATCCTACAGGCAGACAAAACAGGGGATGGAGAGAAAAGACTGCCACATAGCTTGCAGAGGAGCTGGGAGCTGGGGTCAAAGCTGATTCAAATGTAGAAAGTTACTTACACCACATGATTCAACTTCTCCTCAGCATCAGGTGCTGTGCCAGGCAGTTATTCACCTAGCCCTACAGCATCTCCATGCAGAGAATGTTGGCCCACTTTATAGGGAGGGAAAGTTCAAGGTTCGAGAGCTTTAACAAACAATGGCATTCATCCAATATCCGTCTCCTTCAAACTCCTTTTCCAATAGCTGAGGGCCCAAATGAAACCATAGTGTATCTCCTCCATGGACTGAAATGCCAAGGGGAGAGACTCAGTTCTCAGGGGTCCTCAGAGTCTTTCAGTAAACACTGCAGGGCTTCCACTTAAGGACAGGGCTAGAGTGATGCAGAGAACTGCTGATTGATGCTGATGGACATGGGTTGAGAGACAGGTTGTCTTCTTGTACAGGCCACAGTGAAGCCACAGCCACCAGGAGGGGGGACACGGAAGCTTTCCCCTAAGGGAGCTAAGGCACACTGCTGGCACCATCACCTGGCAAAGGGCAGGACCTGAGTCTTAGACAACAAAGAAAGGTATGTAAGATTCTGTACTTATATCAAACAAGTATCTACTGAGGCTCACTCAGAGAATCATGCTGGTGCCACGCTTCTCAAGCCATCTGTGGGGAAGCACCCAGAATTTTTTATTTATTTTACTTGAAATCCACTATGTAGTCCTACCACGTGATTCATAAAAAGCTCACATTACAAATGAGCCATGGCATGGGATCCACATCACCCAAACTGGTCCATATCCTGTTCCATGAGTCTGGTGACACTGCCCTTGGATGCTGTGCCAGAATTTCTAAATGCTTCCTCTCTTAATTCTTCATCTTGTCTCTTCACCAGCCAGAATCAGACTATCCATGGGCTGTACCATTGCTGAGTAGCACTCTAGGGACGGAGGTTGGGAGACTAGGGGGTGGCTGTTCCACACTAAGCAATGGGGTGTATGTGGGGGTGTGGGGGTGTGCATGCGCAGGCACATACCCAGCAATTCTGCCAGATTTACAGCTGTCATAGAACCACTGTGAAGAACTGTCTGGGTAACCATGACAGAGCCAGGCTCTAACTCGGATCTTCCAGCTCACTGAAGGTCTAAGCCCTTCACCTCTACATGCTTAAATTTGCAGTAGGAAGCCACTATCAATCCTCTGGCTCCCAGGCCTCCTGCTGTGCTCCTTACTCACAGCCCCTGAGTCACCCGCATGCCTGCAAGTCCACTGTTTACATCACAGCATGGGCCTCCCCTTGGCCACCACAGCCACAAACCCAGCAGCCCTTGGTCTCACAGACATCTCAATTTAACATGTCCAAAGTGGAGCTCAAAATAGGTCCTGCCCCTTGCAGTCTCTCCCACATCAGTTGACAGCAACTCCCTCCCTCCAGTTGCTCAGGCCAAACACTGTGTAGTCCTCCTGGATTGCTCCCATCTCCCTGCAGTCTACCTGTTGCATGTCAATACCAGCCAAGTCTACCTGCTGAGTCATACCCAAACTCTACTATTTCTCCCTGCACCACTGTGAGCACTGGCCTGGATCTTGGCAGCGGTTCCCAACTGGACTCTGGTTCTGCCTCTGCCCAATGTCTGTTTTTTTGTTTGTTTGTTTGTTTGTTTTTAATGGATCTTCTTTTTTTTTTAATCGGTACCAGGGATCAAACTCATGACTGCGTCCTTGCAAGGCAGGCACTTACGCAGCTGAGCTAAATCCCCAGCCCCCCAGTGTCTGTTTTTATAAAGCTGGCAGGTGGTCCTATGAATTCGCCCATCAGGCCACTCACTCCTCTGCTCAGAACCCTCCAACGGCTCCCACCATACATCAGAGTCAAGACCAGCTCTAACAGATTTACCCGGGGCTGGCTCTGCTGCCCCGCTAACTTTGTTTCTGACCCTGGGCATCCAAGTTCTCTGTTCCAGGAGCACTCTGCTTCCTGCGCACAGGGCCTCTGTGCTTGCTCTTTCCTCTGCTCAGACTGTTCTTTGATCCTGTAAGATGAACTTCCTCACTCACTCCTTTCAGAATGTTACCCAAAGGTCTCCCTATTTCTCTAACATCTCACACCCCTCTCCTCCTCGTGGTTCATAGTCCCCTTATTTGCCTTATCTTTTCCTCCTGTGCAACTGTTTTTATATTACACCTAAGGCTTGTCTTTAGCCAGTCTCCTTGAGTAGAATGTAAAGTTCACAGGGCAGAGAATGTGTCTGTTTTGTTTGCATTATAACCTGTGTCTACTACAGTGCCCGACACAAAGCAGGCAAGTGCCTGACATTTGTAGAATGGAGGAAGTTCTGTGTCACTAATCTGGATGGTCTAAGATCCTCAGGTTGCCCCCTGCCCTACTTGGTCACCAGACCCACATGACAGACACCTCAGCGTCGAAGGGGAAGGTTCTGGGAGGTGGGAGGAGAGGTTTGTCTCCCAGTCTGGGCCCTGTCTCGGGAAGGGCTCTGGAGAAGTCCACTCCTCATCTCTTAAATCCTCGTCATGGACCCAGTCTCCAAAGGTCCTGCTCTACATCTTCATCCTGCAAAGGAAAATACCCCCTAGGATGGTGTTTTTAAGGCTTAATCCTTCGTAAACCCTTCAGCTGTTTACCTGAATCCCATTTAATCTCCCATAGAGATACCTCTAAATCATCCTCTCTCAAGGAGTCAGAAAAAGCCAGCTCCTCCTCTGAACATGTTTTTATTGCTCTGGTTGCTGAGAACCAAGATTTAATTCCTATCCGGAGAAGCAGTGCAAAACAACGGAGCAATTATTTATAGTGTTTTTCCTCAGTGCTAGATTATCTAACCACAGGTTTCCCAGAGCATTTAATCTCCAGCAGGTAAAAGGTTTTATCCATTTAAATGTTCCTCCAGACAAAGCATGGCCCCTGGCTGCAAATGGACATCTGTGATCTGCTTGACTTTCCATTTTCTCCCACCAGGGAGGGCGCAGAAGGCTTTCAGAGGTGAAGCTGTACATCAAGGGAAACCTCTTAGAGAGCAGCTGGGGCCAATGGGCCACCACCGAGGCAGGAAGGCTCCTATCCCTGGTTCAGAGAATCAGACCCCACTGTGTACCCAAGGGCTCCTGGGAACCAATGGGAACCATCCCAAGTACTTGGTGCTGGCAAAGGACAGGATTCAGTAAGGAGAGGAGCCCCGCAGAGGCAGCTGCTCCAAATGCCACAGCCCACAAGTGGGGACTCAGCCCCCAGGCACGAGCTCCCCAATCCCCTCACTCCTCGGTAGAAGACCGCAGTACAACACAGAGGTAGGCCCCAAGTGCAGACCCAAGGTCACCTTGTCTAGTATGTTTCCTCAGGTAACTCAACCTGTGTGGAAGGGAACTGTCCCCACCTTATATAGAACAAGAAACAATCCAAAGCAGTGTAAAAGGTTGAGTCCACTGTCTGGTGTGTAATAGATGGTTCATAAATGGTAGATTTGGCTTTTTTAAAATATTAATCATCATTAGAAGTATTTTGTGGCTTTTATTAGTTGTAATAGTACTATTAAAGCCATGGCTTTCAACAGGACATCGAACCTAACGCATTTTATTCCCTCTCTAGTCCTCTTTTCCCTAAGGACACCATTGGAATGCACAGTAACTTGCTCTAATGACAATGACAAAAGCAGCCAGCATATAGAATGAGCTGCGCTATTCTAGAGCTCTTAGTGAATCTGAGTCCTGCATGTTGAGTTACCAGTTTTAATGTATGAGGTATTTAGTCTAGGAAGGACATAGCAAATATTTCTACCAGCTCCTAAACCCAGCTGTAAAATGGACCACAAACCACAGACAGCCTTGAAGGTGAGAAGACCGGCCCCCTTTCCAAGTGAACTTCGGACCCTCACACGACCACACAGCTGAAAATTCTACTAATTATTAAAAATGCAAAGTTGGGGAGGAAAAGAAAAAGCTCAGGAGAATTGGGCTAGCAATCACCCACCCACACCTCAGTGCAACTCCCTTTCATCAGCTTCCCCTCTTATGTGGCACCTAAGATGGTGCACTCACTACCCTACAAAGGAGTTTTGTTCCTTGACAGGGAAGGGAACAGTGGAGCTTAAGGTTTGAGGGTGGATGTGCTTACACAATGCAGGGCCTTAGAATCAACTGGAAAACTTTTTAAATACTCATACTCCACATATAACCTCACAAACTAGATAGAGGTGTGTGTTTGGTTTTTGTTTTTAATTTCACAGATAATTTCAGTCTGAAGCCAGGGCTGAGGGTTACCACTACTGAGACAGTAAGGCAGCCAAACACCACCCGGGTGTGCAGGCAAACCTGGTCCCAGGGAGGAATAAAGGCGGAAGCTGCATTTGTTTAACTGGACATCCTCTGCCTTGGATATATTCAGGAGCCCCAGAAACAAAAGCAATCGAGGGCTCCACAAGGGGCTGTCCTGCAGAGGAGGAGGGAGGTGAAAGGCCCCCACCTCTGAGCCTCCTCAGATCTGCTACTCCCACAGCACAAGGATAGGGTATGAAAGTCAACTGTTTGCCTGCTGAGAAGTACACCACCCATAAACAACTGGAATTTGAAGTTAAAAACGCTGACACTGGCACATACACACACAAACCCCATAATCCTCAGTTACAAACTAACAAACTACGACCAAGATTTAAAGGCAGAGATGCTCCTATGCTGAGTTTTTAAAGCATACTGTCTAATTCTCTACTGACTTGATCTTCTAACAATACCAGTTAACAGACAAATTCTGCAAACAGGAGTAGACCTGTGGAGCTGTAGGTACAAATGAAAAGTTTAGGGCCCCCACCCTGACACCTGTAGTGGGGAGAGAGATTCCAGCACAAGGTTGCCAGATAAATACAAATAATTTTCTACTACACATCTTTAATATTGCTTGGAACATACTTACATGAAAAGTTTTTCAGTAGACCGCCTCAAATTCAAATTTAATGTGGTCTTTCAAATTTTTTATTTGCAGTATCTGGCAATATCGCTCCCAGGCCTCACTGTGGCCAGAATCAGAGCAAAGAAAAGCAACAAAACTCTTCTGTGTGTACAGTGCTTATCACCCAGCAAACCCTTTCAATTTTTTTCCTCTCTGGATTTAACTACACACTTGAGAGGCAAGCAGAGCAGGTACCCTATCCTTATTACCCAGGCCAGAAAACAAGCAAGCAGCAAGCAACAGAGTAAAGGTCACACAGTACAAGGACTCAGCTGGGCCGTGTCGCTCGCACACACACCTCCATTAGACCACTGAGGTGCAACTCTGGCTGCACCTTGCAAACACCTAGGCATCTGCCAGAACACAGAAGCCTCAACCCCACCTCCAGGACCCTAACTGAGCTGGTCTGAAGTAGGGGCTGGGCATTTTAAAAACAGTTTATTAAGCACAAATGTAGAGAGATGATAGTAGACAATCCAGGAGAATGAAACCCCAGGGACCTAATCACCTAGCTTCAATATTTATCTGTTCATGCTCAACCTCATTTCATAAACCAGGGCTGCCCAGCAGAGCTCCCAATGGGAGCTGCTAGCTACACATGACCACTGAGCCCTGGAAATGAGGCCAGGGTCACAGGGAAACTGAGTTTTCTGTTTTAAAAGATAGTTCATTTAAATTTTAGTAACCACAGGAGGTTGCTGGCTACCTACAGGTCACCACCCTGCTGTCAAAATAAACCCACCCGGTTATTTAAATTTTTCATTTATTTTATTTTTATTTATTTTGCAGTGGGGCATGGGGATTGAACCCTGATCCTTGTGCATAATAGGCAAGTGGTCAACCTCTGACCTCCACCACTCAAGTTATCCTGAGGCACATCTCAGACATGGTGTTTCATCTGCATCCTTTAAAGCTTTCTAGAGGACCCAAATGTGAGACCATAGTTGCTCACCATGACTACCTATCTAGCTTAATCTTTTTGTCCTGCTATCACACAAAACCTGAGACTCAGTAACATAAAGAAACAGAAACTTATTCTCTCACAGTTCTAGAGGTTGAGAGTCCAAGGCCAAGGGGTCAGCAGTTTCCACTGTCTGGAAGGGCTGATCTTTGCTTCCAAGAAGGTGCCATATCTCTGCATGCTGCGGGTGGAGAGGAATGCTGTGTCCTCCAGTAGCAAGCAAATCCAAGCTCTTTTAAAAAGGATAATAATCTCATTCACAAGGGAGGAGCCCTCCTGCCCTAATCACCTCTTAAAGGCTCCATTGTTGGCATTCACATTGGCAACACAATGAATTTGTCAGGGTGAGGGAGTCATTCAAACCATAGACCAGTCAATCAAATATTCAATACTGTATCACTCTGGACTTTTAGCAACCTCTCAATGCTAAAAACAAGCTTCTCCTCTTTGACTGCCCATTCCAGTCATGGGGGAGCTGCAGATAAGCTCCATGCCCAGAAATTCTGATTTATCCATTTGGGGATAAGAATCTTTGTCCCCTCCCCCTCCTCCTCTTCATTTTTCCACAAGCCCCTCATTGAGTGAAACCTGTAGCCCCTGCTTCAAAGTCTGCCTACAGCCCAGCAAAACCGCATCACCTGGGAACTAGTTAGAAAAGCAGAATCTCAGGGTGCACCGCAGATATTCAACCCAGAATTTTAACATTTTAACAAGATCTCCCAGGTATCTTATATGCACATTAAAGTCTGAGAAGGATTACTCTAAAGAAGTGGTTCCCGTAGCTGGTTCCTCTGACCTGAGGTCTCAAAGTGCCTGGGAACCATAAAATCTTGGCCTTCCCCAGACCTGCTCTGCACTCAGAAGCTCTGATGTGGGACTCCCGGTTCTGTATGTTAAGTTACCCTCCCATCATCATCATCTAGATGATGCATGCTCAAGTTTGAGAACCACTGCTCTGGAGCCTGAATGCAGCTCTCTATGCCAAAGCAGCAAGCAAGATTATAAGAATACATGCTTTGCTTCAAAAGAGAAGCTGAAGTCATTCTCAGGTTCCCATACAAACAATTACCCATGAAGCCAGCCATCTCTATAATCCATAGAAGTGGTGGAGAAAACTAAAGAAAGCAGGAAAACCTGGGGTCCTCTGGCAGAGACACAAACCTAACACCTCTCACACGCCTTAGAAGAACACAAGCCAATAACTGACGTTCATAAAAATGTCCCAAACATTAAACACTTACATTCAGTACATTCTCCTTGAAAAGGCAACTGAGTTTACATTTTAGAAATATTTCCATTACAACGTTTTACATTTCTTTCAAGTGAAAAATAATTGCCCAGAACAGCCTGTTATATCAAGTATTTCTTTCCTAAAACCGTGCAGGGTAAACAACAATGAGGAGAAAGGTTACTCCAGGGTAGCATAGTAGGACCCCAGCGCATTCCCCAGAGCAGCTATTCTTAGACTTTGAAGGTTGCTTTGTTTTGTTTTGTTTTGTTTTGGTACCGGTTATCAAACTCACAACTGCACGCTTGCCAGGCAGGCACTTGTGCTGCTGAGCTATATCCTCAGCCCACTTTGAAGGTTTTTTATTTTGTTTTGCTGGTACTGGGGAGCTTTGCTCATGCCAGGCAGGCACTCCCCCATGGAGGCACCCCACCATCCCTTTTTGGGAATTCTGAATTTTTCCGAGGACAGGAACACAGCTGTGGCTTTCCTTCCCTTAAAATGTATTACCACTGAGTAACTGCTTTGAAAATAATGGTACACAGTGCAATAATTATTATTAGCCTCTGATTGATTATGAAATTTTGTTTTAGGGCCAGGGATTTAGCTCAGTGTCTGCCTTGCAAGTGGGTGGTCATGAGTTCAATCCCTGGTACAAAAAAGAAAAAAAGAAAGTAATAAGAAATTTTGTTTTATTCATTCATTTTTAAAAATGTATTACTAGAATAGACAGAAAATTGTGCAGGTAATGTCAGATGGGTGGGCCCCCGGGCAACAGGTCTGATAGTAGCTCTGCATTCTGAGAGGCAAGAAGGGCCATAGAAAATGAGGAGGGGGTCTTCAGATCTTTGGACCTTGGCTCACTCTCTCTCACCAGTGCAACTCTACACACAAGTGGCTGTGAGACTGCAGAGGTTCAGGAAATGCTACCTCAAAATCTGCCACTTTGGATTCCAACCCAGGACACTTGGGGACCAGCAAGTACAGGAAGGTGCAGTCTCAGAGCTCTCCTTTGTCGCCCAAGGAGAGACAGGTCTTCCAAAAGAAATGGGGTCGGCATGCCTCTCTCCCAAGAGTCCCATCGACCAGGGATGATAAAACTCAAGTCATAAGGAAGGAGACTAGAGGTCAACACCAGGCCAAGAGAGACAGTGACGGAGGTCACCTATTCTTCTCAGGACCCATTCAGCTTTCCCCTAAATGATTTACTCTCCCTTAAGCTCATGCGATGCTCTTACACCTAACCGACCGGTATCCCTCTTCTGTTGATCTGTCTGTTAGTAGTTTATCTCGTAGACTCAGAAGGAAAAGACACAGAGAGAAAGTTTTCCCTCTCTAGATCATGCTAAAAATTCTAGAAATGTGCAGGCTGGTTGGTCCAGGTAAGCCAGGAACAGGGTTAAGCTTTATGCCTCCATGCTCCTCTCCACTAAGCCATCGATTGCCAGCAGGAGGCAGTGCTGTGTTCCAACCCTCTCCAGTCCAGCGTCACGCACTCCCCTCTCTCCTACTTAGCCTGGCCTGTTTCTCCTGCACACTCAGATTCAGGCTACAACATGGACTTCCTGTGCTTCCCACCTCTCTGCTTCCAAGCCCTATTCTGAGCAAGGAAGAGTTGGCCCCTCCTTGGAGCTCCCAGGAGTCCTGAACAGAAGGAGCTTCTAAATCTACAACACTGTTTTTAGCACTGGCTCTGCTGAAATCACCCCCTTCTACTTCCAAAACATGAACTCCCTGAGAGGAGGGACTGGCTGTGACTTACTTTGCATCGCCAGAGTTAAGCCCAGCCCATCAGCACCCAACAAGGGAGAGAAGAAGGGGAGAAAAGAGAGAAGGTAAACACCTCTGCAGAGAGGACCTCCTGTCTAGGGTCCCAATTACTAATGGAGGATCCACTGGGTCTTTGCAAGAGCTGTGCTACCTGCTACTATTGTAGGCCAGGGCAACTTGAAGCCTCGGAGGGTACAAAGACGAGGTTTCCTATCTTTATGTGGGAAGTACATGATAGAGGAAACACAGTGGGTAGGCATGGGATTCTCTGTTTTCCTGAATAATCAAACTCTCCCAAATAATGCAGCATTGACTCTGGACAGTAGGGTTGAAGAGTAATGCTAATGAGATGTAAAAAAAGGGGGGGGACTGTCATTCTGCATACCCAACTCTCAGGAGTCCCAAACACATAGTAGCAGGAGCACAGTGGGCCCAGCTGCTCCCTCCCACATACTGTCCCCACCACCACCCCCTGCCGCCAGCAAGGATCCAGCAAACAGAGAGCAGAGAACCTGCAGGCACCAGGGAGTAGACTGGAGAAGCAGGAGGCTGTTTTCCCAAACGCTCAATCCAGGACAGAAGGGTGTCGGAGATTTCAGCATGAATGCAGCTGCTGCAAGCACTGGGCCCAACAGCACAATACACAGGTGATTACGGAGGTGGGCCCACAAAGCCCCTAGGCAAAGGGAGCTGACATCTGGTAATAAGCTGCCTGTGCTGAGTCCCAGCAGTCCACACGGTCCTCGTAGACTCAGAATTGTAACCCTCTCCTAACCCAGCAACAGACTTCTCAGCACTGCAGCCTCGAGATCATTCAGACATGAGGAACTTGGGAGTCCACTGCCAGTGACATGGGATGCCAGATGAGCCAGCCCAAACACCCCTCACCTACAGGCTGTACAGAGGAAGTACCAGTACCTCCTGGTATACAGCACCACAGTCAGCTGGGACAATCTGGAGGGAGGAACTTATACAGAGAAGTACAGAAAAGTACACAGAGCCAACTCAGGGAGGCCTCGGGCACCATTCCATGGGATGACCAGAAGCCAGGTGGCTCTTCCAAGAAGAGAAGAAAGCCAGGCAGCACTGGGGAGGGGCCCAGGAGGCAGACAGCTGGGGGAGAGGAGGTAGTCAAGGTACACCAAGAGGCAAGACAATGAGGAATTCAGACTAAGGAACTTCAAAGCCAGAGAGACCTTAAGTTAAAAGGACATGGAGAAGTCCTTAGGTCCTCCTTCCACTTTTCAGAGGTAAATGTTTTTACATATGTGCTAAGTCTAGTGTGCATGTACTGTATATGAATGTATGTGTGTGAGTTTCTTTTACTTTTCCTTTTTATGAAAAAGGGTCATAGCATATCTACTCCTGTAACTTTCTTAACCATTTATTTTGAACATATGTCCTTGATACATAAAAATAAGTTTAATATGTATGTTTACTTATTATCCCATTATAGGGTTATTTGAAATATCCTTCAGCTTGCAGGCATTTAGCTGTTTCCAGTACTTACTAGTGCTCTCTCTGCATGACTTGGCTAGGATCCCCATAGAACCGACCTGGCGCAGAATGTCTGCGGAAAGAGAATTCCAGTTTCACTCGCACCAACAGTTTAAATGGTATTTACTGAGTACCTGGTTAACCTTGGGTTAAGAAGCAGCAAGAAAATGGTAAGAATGCAACAGCTCTTATTTTACTGGCAATGTATGTAAGCTGATTTGGGGATCCAACCCCAAGTACAAAGAGACAATTTACTACTGAAGGGTAGGTTAGGGGTATTTATTTTCCATGCATGTGTGTTATGATGAGCATTAAATATGTACCCTAATATATGGATTATAAAATATTACTACAAAACAGGCAATTATATGGCATATTTACCCCCAATCTACTACACATTATAAGTTCTTTCCACTGACTTCAGCATACCCAGTGTGTTATAAATTAGGTACATTAAAAAAAAAAATCACCAAGCCTTTTTTCAGAATCAGCTCCCAGGGACTGCATGTATAGAAGGTGAACCAAATTAGTCTTTAGCCACAAGCACACCTCCACCCTCATGTCAGCCCCAGCAGGAAGGAGAATTAACATCAGACAATAGCTTGGCCTGCTGTTTTCCTAGCTAGCAATGCAGGGAGTAGAAAGTGAGGCTCCCCACTTGAGCCCAATTCTCTGGTTCTCCCTGCCCGGGTCCTTGCTCGGCCCCCACAGATTATCACAAGTGAAAGTGACAGCAACAGCGCACCCGCCTGGCTTCAGAGCTCTGCGTCACTCACTGGTTCCCAGAAACACACTTGTCTGGGACTCAGGTTAAGGAGCAGCCAAGAAGAGGTCATTGATCTCTGTCTCCAGGGTTTGGTGGCTTTGGCACAGAGAGGGACCAAGCTTTCCAGATGTTCCACTGAACGCCTGGACCAGGGCCAGGGCAGCTCTGCAGATCTACAAAGGGAGTCTATTCCCCCAGTGTGCACCATGTGGAATCAAAAGCTCTCAAAGGGGGCAGGGCCTTCGGAGACACTCCCATGGTGACAGGCTTCTGCCAGTCCCACTCCCTTCATGTCCACGGCCACCATCTCTGCTATGCCCCCACCCTCAGCACACACATGAACACACTCCCCAACCACCAGCTCTGGTTTCTATAGCAACAAATCAAACGCCAACAGGGTTTGAAAAAACAGCAAACTTGAGAACGAGCCTAGAGAAGGGCAAAGAAAATAGCCTGGGAAATTCTGGTCTCACCCTAGAAATCTGCTTTCAGAGCAGTGCCAGCCCATAAGGGGCCCCAGCAACAAGTCTGAAAACTGAGCTCTCAGCTCCCAAGGGTGCAGTTCCCTTCTTCTTGCTCCACCCTCCCTCTCTGGAAAGGAAAGGACAGAGATACACTGACCAACCCTCCGCATAAGTCTGCAAGTTAGCTGAAGAGGGAGCAATCCCTGCAGACGGCATTTGGATGGCCACATAGCAGTGATATGAGGACCACTGCTAAGCTAACTGGTCCATCACTCCCTGAACAGGTATTTACTGAATACCTTCTAGGGGCAGGCATTATCCTAGGTTGCTAGGGAAACAATGATAAACAACTCAGATAAGACTCTTGCCCTTGAGAGCTGACATTTTAGAAGGACAAAGAGAAAACAAGTAAATAATAATTTCATAAGGCAATAAGTGATATAAAAAATAGCACTAATAACAGCAACAACAAATTCCCAGAGAGTGCATTATGTATAAAAATGGAGGCAGAATTATGACATAGAAAGCAAGCTAGACTTCCTACACTACGTATACGAGGTGCTTTACTTTCAAAACAATCCTCCACGTGCATCCTTCATTCTGTCATCATGAGCGATTGAATTAGAAGAGCAGGAAAAGATCACTGGTGCTCGTTTAGCCAGACACAAACCCCTCTGGAAGCCTAAGCATATAAAATGGTTTGTTCAAGATCTACCGAGTTTCACTCTTGCGATATCTGTGTATCAGAAGACCACAGAAGAATGAAAACACCAGGTACCAACTAGGGGGTGACATTCAGAGACATATATAACTGTCTCTGAATCAATAAAAAATAGATAAGAACAATAGAAAAGTGCAGGAAAGGAAGTAACAAACATTTCTGAGGGAAGGTCAAACACAGACATTTGAAATGATTTGCAATATCAATGATAATCAGAGAAATACAGAAATACAGATTCAAACAATAGTGGTACATCACCTTCCATGCTCACAGAAATATTAAAATCTGTTAATACCAAGTATTCATGAAGATACAACACAAATGGGTATTACAAAGAACTGTACAGGTAGCATCCATTGGGACATCACTTTGGAAAACAAGTTATGATTACCTAGAAGACTTTAATATACATATACCTATCAAACAATCAACTCAGCACTTACACTGTAAATAACAATGCAAATATGCCCCCCCAAAATAGCACTGTCCTAACAGAAGAAAATCTGAAAGCAACCCAGATGTCCACAGTTTGGAGAATGAGTAAATGAATTCTGACATATTAATATAATGGAGTAATACACATAAGTAAAAGTGGATGAACTACAACCATATATCATCCCTGCACAGATAAACCTTGAAGGCATGTCAAGTGAATCACAAAAAAATTTACATATACTATTTTTTACATATGCTATTTAAATCAAGGTCAAAAGTAGGTGAATCTAAAAGATATTCTTAGGAAAATACAGGTATAGGCAGTAACACTATAAAAAATGCAAGAGCATTGTTAACACAAATATTCAAGGTAGTAATTACCTTTGGGGAAGAAAGGGTGAAGTCAAAATCAACAGAGGCCTTGCTCTTAAGGTGGGAGCCACGAGCTATCATTTCAGAATAAAAATAGTGGAAGGAAGAGAGAACTGGGTGATTAAAATTAAGGACAGACTGATTCAAAACAACCAAATCACAACACAGATTCAAACAAACAAACAAATTATCAATTGTTTCTCAAGAAAGACCCCTTGAAGAGGCCACATGTGGCACAGGAAGTGAGTGTTAAATCTAAAGGACCTGCTTTGATTTAGATTTTCAAAGATTAAAAATAAAAACAAAATACGTTCCTCCCCAGGCAGAGCTAGGTGTTTCTGGCTGGCCTGGCAGGAGAGTGGTCACCAGGGCTATCATTACAGGCAGGGAGAGGTCGAGCAGCCCTAGGGATGTCTGTAATTAGGCAGGTGAAGTCTGTCTTCCAAGCTCCAGCCACTCTGCCAACAGCCCTGGTGACCCCCAAACCCACCGATTATAGGCAATTCTTGACTTCCCCCCACGTAGCTTTCCAACTGCAGGGACAAGGCATGGCTGCTCAGCTGTTAGCTGGCAGGGACATTTCACAGTGTGCTTTCTGCCTGCAAGCATCTGTGCCCTTTCCTGGGCTCTGCCATTTTCTCAAGACCGCAGTCATCCCTTAATTCACTTAACTATTCCCTAAGTGCCGCTCTCCCTTGGCACTGCCTTCAGCCAGGCGAGGACCACAGAGATCAAAACAGACACAGTTTCACCTTCACAGAACTTGGACCAAAGCATGGATGTGCCTTTTAATCCTTTAAAAAAAAAACTCAAAATAATTTAGGAAAAATGGGAACATTAGCCCACGTGATGAAAGATAGGTGTCTTCTACTTCAGAAGATGCAGGGCAATGGAGCAAACCCTGCAACTTGTGGACCCAGGGGACCCTCCCAGCATCTAAGCGGGTTGACAGGCTGCCCAGATGATCAAGTGGTAAGGAAAAAAAATACAGCTTTTAAAAGCACAAAATGCTGGAAATATTACCAAATACTGTGTCTAAACAATGAGACATAATGAGAGAATTTTATAATACATTTTAGCTCTGTGGTAATGAAATCCCCCTCCATCACGTGTAACTCAATTATTCAGATTTCATTCCTTTAGCTTTCAGATGTATTTTTAGAAAGCATATTGTGCAAGCTCAGGGAGCTGACTGCCTACAAAGCTGCCTCCTGGTTTTTCATATACAGGAGGGTCGGGGTAGGTTCGGGATTCCCTCCTCCTGTAAGGGTCAGCCCCGCTTGTTTGCTTTTGAGGGAAGGGAAAGTTAGCTTTCCAGTGGGCATCATGGGCTTTCCCCCCGCATTAGTGAGAAATCTCTAAAGAGAAAACTCCAAACATTAATGGAAGTGGGTTGAGTCAGTCACCTCACAGGTCCTCACCACCTCAGGAGATGCAGCACTTAGTCTATGCCATGCCATCACCCACTCAAGTGAGAAGCTTTCTACCCCACATAAAACCTCCTCTGAGGGCAAGAGTCTTAAGAAAATGATCAGGCAAACCCCACTCTCTCCCCACACGTGTGGCTTCCATGCAAGGCTCTCCAACGTGTGTAGAGAAAACTGTGACCTCAGAGCATGCATGAATGTGCATGAGAAAAGCATGCTTCCCCTAAAGGCAGGGGCTTTTATTGTCACTGTCCTTTCCTTCAGATGGGCCTACTCAGCACCACACCAGTGGGCAGCTCTCTAAACAGTGCCACATCGCATCCAGTAGATGGAAATTAAGGAGGAACAGTGGTGGACCAAGTACGTGCCCAGCATGCATGTTCAAACTCCAGTTCTAAAAAAGAGAAAAAAGTGAGGAAGGAAGAACGGAAGGAGAGAAAGAGGAGCAAATTATGATGGCACCAGAGTATTTATCACTTATTAGCATTCATAGGAGAGGAGCAGTTCACACACTTTAGGATCCCTTCAGACAGGGAGCTTCCCTAGCTCTTTGAAAACAAGATTCAGATTTTAACATTTCCTCTTCAAGAAATATAACTACTCTGAAGAGAGATGCTAAGATCCAACTTTTCTCTTCTTCCCATCAGTTCATCCATTCACAAAGCAGGACGTGGATTTTAAAAAAAAAATGGCTACTTTATTATTGTCATCTGTTTGTATTTAGGAAAGTTATTTGTTATAAATATTCAGATCTTATTTTTAAGAAACCATTTGAAGACTGGAAACTTTGGTTTGCAAAATCAGAAAGAGAACCACAATCACCCAGCGTAGCCCTCCAGCTAATATGAGCCTGTTGTACAATATTTTTAAATGATCCTTCAGTCCCCACTTGAAAATCTCTAGAGATGGAGAGCTCCTTGCTTGCCATTCAAGTGTATTTAATCTTCCAATGTGCTCTGTCTAGAATAGACTTTTCTCATCTTCTGAACTTAGAGCTGCCTTCTCTCATCCTACAGGAGTCACACAAGTTCTAGTACCTTTGGTCACACATTAAGTGTTTAAATACTCACATCTGGTGACACTGCTTTTTAGACAAATATAACTGGCCCTGGCCCTCCATTATTAAGTGTGAGATGTGACACAAGCTCACTGGCCATCAATGCCATCACTGTAACCAGGGGTTGGTGAGAAGTTGTTCACCTTCACTAGGCTGAAAGAATCCCTGCTTCTGACTGCAGGGAAGGGGTTAATCACACTACACCTCATCACAAAGCTACTTACTGCTGAAATCACATAAGGGACCAGGGCAATAGCCAAACCTCCTGAGAATTCATCTGCGTGGTTAGAATGGGAGGATGGGGCTCTAGGCCTCAGCGTGATCTTCTCAGGAGGCCAGGAGGGGCCTCTCAGCAAAGTCTTTGAATGGTTGTGCTTAATGGGCCAGGCAGGGGACAACCTGGACTCTAGTTATAAACACAAGAGTCCACCGTTGAAAGGAAGACAGACACAGAGTTGTGAACCAGAGGGTGCTGGGGGGCGGGGCAGTGTGGGAAGGCTCCCAGGAGGAGCTGAACCTGCAAGGTAATTTGGAAAGAACAGAGAAATAACTGAATAAAGAGGGAGGGGACAAGGAATCATAATTGAGGATTTGGTATATAAGAAGGTAATGAGGTAGCCTCGAAAAGCCCTAATAAGTACCTGCCACGGAAAGCTTAAACATTCAGGCCCAAACCCGCCCATGAAATTGATTGTACACTGGAACATGAAACAACTGATAATCCAAAGCAAAGTCAGCCAAACACCTTATTTATCTCAATAGTTTCCTTTAAAAGTTATATTTTTTCCTGTTATTTTCATTTAGTCACACACTCATTAATTCAACAAGTAAAAAATAACGTCCTTACTGTGTAACCAGCTTCTAATCCAGATCATTCTCTCTCCCTCTCCCTCCCCGCCCCCCTGCATTTCCCCTTCCATAAGAAGCAGGTGCAACCTGTCTATCAGGAGGGTCACACAGAGCTAAGTTTTAGTAAGGTCCCTGGGCCAGTGACTTTAATTAAAGCCCCAGGAACCAGGAGAAAATTAACACAGTGGGATCAGATTCAAGCACCACTCAATACTTCAGAGTATTTATAGCAAAATAAACACAAAAACAAAAAATCCAATATCCTGACTGGTGGCTTTTAGCAGGGTTACATAGTGCTTTGTTTTCCTGGTATAAATTGGTTCTTGTTCTCTCTCTCTGAAGAACACTGACGCTGTCCCTTTTAACCTTGTGCAGAATACAGAAGCCAAGACTGAAGACCAAGGCTTGAACATTGTCCAGCCTCGCTGAAAATACTGAGATCCTTTTCAATCCCCTTCCCCAGAAGAAAGGAGAATGCGGAGAAGACATTAAACAAAAGGAGTCCAAGGTATCACCTTGAAAACCGACTAAGCAGGAGTTAGTCCATAGGTTTCCACTGAGCTAGAAACTGACCCTTGCTTTGCATGGTCAGGGGGAACATGTGGGGCCCAGTTTCTTGCTACTCAAAGTATAGCCTGGGAACTGGAAGCTGGGGCTTCTGCAGTGTGGAACTCGGGCCCGAACCTAGGCCCACAAGTCACAGTCTGTGTTTTCACAGCATCTGCTAGTGATTCAGTCTTAAATGCCTTACGTCTCATTTTCCCTGTATATAATGCGAATGATAAAGCCTATTTTACAGATCCATTTCAGTGTAAGTAATCTCTCTATGGAGATCTAACTTAAAAATTCTTCTTCTCTCCCACTTTCCTGTTCCAGGTGCCCAGCCAAGACCACACTTCTCTTGATTTTGGCCTAGAACTACAGAACTAGCAGGGGGTCCTAGTTCTGCATGCTAGGGCAGACCAGGAGGGCCCAAGAGGAGAACATGACCTGTAGCTGGACTTCCCCTGTCATGGGAGCTCTCAGAGGGCAGTGACTACAGCATTTCCCTTTTTATTTCCTCCACCCTTTGCAAAGATGTCTAGCAGGCAATACACTTGGTATATGTATGTTGCATGAATTGGTCAATTAAGCAAATAACTAACCTGGAACAGGAACAAAAATTCAGGTCTCAGTAACACATACTTACCTTCCCCCAAGCTCATTCTTACTGACAATTTCAAAACACTTCACCCAGATTATGACTAAAGGTCATGGTGCCCGTCACAGAGAATGCCTCTCCCTTTCAATTACACATCCCTATGACTGTTATGTCAGGAGACAAATTGAAATGCCCGGAAAGTACCTAGGTCTGAACTCCCACCCCCTACCCACAGCCATTTGCCCTACTTAGCTGGGCAAGAAGTATCATAGCTAGTGAGACCTTCAGTTCATGGAGGTGACCGTGCTTGGGACACAAGGTAGCACATGCAAAGTAGCACATGCTAAATGACCAGATAGTGCTATGACCAGAGATGGGAGTCCACGCTGCTGGGCCCATATACCTCTCTGCACCAGGAGAATGCAGTTTCAGCTACGGCACAGAAAGACTCATCCCCGTCTGCACTAGAAGATCTGTTGACCATGAAGTGTGGAAAGAACATCCGTCATGATGCTCCCTGGCCCTGGACTCAGTGTGTTGCCCTTGACTAACAGCGTTTCCTGGAGTCTATTGCCTCTCACCACTGCCTCCATGTGTATGGGTACAACCATGATTTCACTTTATTCTTTATTTTTTTTAATTTCTAAGTAATCTTTAAAATAGCTCAATATACATACTTGGAAAAGAAAAACAGAATTATAGGCTAGACAAGAAATGTTCCTTCCTTTCCAAAATCCCCCTCCCTCTGGGGAAGACAACCACTGTTCCCAGTGTGCCAGTATGTATCACTGCAGAGATAGCCTAAACACACACACACACACACACACACACACACACGCGGGTGCACACACAAACATGGCCACTTGACTGTAAATCTCCAGAGACTTGTTTCTGTTTTCACTTGTGCACTCTCAGCACTGAGTAGAGTAACTGGCAACATTAGATGTCTGATAGCTACATGTCGAACAAATGAATGTGTAAGGCAGATGTTTCCTGAAAAGTATGATTAAGTCCTAGCGTCCCTTTATTTGACCTTCTGTCTCCAGGGACCGTATGTGGACAGAAGATATTTCCTCAACCAAAGACAGAGTAACTAACGGTCAGTACCTGCATTTCAGGTCGGCTCTGTGGATTGAATGGGATCAGATGGGATCAGGGTCAGTGGATGTCAGATATTGAGAGTCTTCAAGTTAAAGGACCCCTCTGTGCACTGTGTCCTACCAACACTTAAAGCACACTACCATGCTCATTTGCCTCCCTTAATCAGAATGAGCTTCCTATAGGCAGGGACTATGTTCATTCCCCCTGAAGCCCTAGAGCCTTGTATATATAAGATGAGATGATAAACGATACCTCCAAGGAAGGAAATGCGGATAAGAGGAAGCAGAAAGGGGATTCACAGACATCCATTCTCACCCATGCATGCACTCAGGATGTATATACACTCCTTCCTCTGTCTACAAAAACTCACACCAAAGGCTTACAATAAAAGAGGAAGAAAAAAGGCCTGGTGTTAACCCCTCCATTGCTGAAACTGTTAACCCCTCAACTGATTGTGAATCGGTGAATGTTTCAATAAATCTAGGTAATAAGGAACATCAATAAAGCTGTCAGCACTGGCCAATTTCAACTAGATAAAAGAATAGAATAATTGGTACTGGAAGACTCTAAATTAGGTTAGATGAATGGAAATACCCTTTTCTTTTGAGCCAAATCACAAGAACATTAACAACAGTAAATAATTAAATTATAAGACACTTAGACCAAATATGATCTGCACTGCAAACATGAGTTTCCCAAAACAATCTTCCCTATAAGACACAGAAATGATATATAAGACAACAGAGACGCGATGGAAGAAAACATGGGGTCCACTATATAACTAAGAACCTACTGTAAATCCACACTTTCTATAAGCTTAGTTCTTCCACATAATTCTCCTTCTTCAATTACTTCATTAGTAAAACAGGCATGCAGTCAACAGAAAATATATATCCAGGCTCCGATAGAGCCAGACAGGAAGGAGGCTCTAGCAGTGATCATAAAGAGATCCGCTCTCCAAACACTCTGGATTCTATGCTGCTTTTCATTTGCAAATGTTGGCATTTGGTGCTGTTAACCATGGATGATTCATTTCAGAGGAACTGCCGTGCATCTAGAGGCTATTTGAAAGGAAACGAGGGTTTCTTGGTTTATTTCTTATAGAACATTTAGTGATGTCTGCTTGTGACATTATAAATTCCCTAATGGGGGCTTGGTGCTGTTCTTAAGCCAGCTCCCCTTGTCTCATCTGGTGCATATGGTCACTTCTAGGAATAAATATTTACTCCACTGGAACAAGGATGAAAAAAAAAAATCTGAGTAATAAAGGACCTGCTCCTTGTGCCTGAGAATGAATGCCCACAAGTGGCTATGCTGAGGGAGTCAGGGAATGCCAAGAGCATCTGGTAAGATCAGTGTTTTTCAGAAACATGAAATCTACTGAAAGAGAAAGTAAGGAGAAACCTTAAAGACACAGGTGTAGGCAGAGTTCATGAACAAAAAAATAAACTGCACAGGAAGTACTTCAAAGAACAACTAGGACCCTATCTTATAAGAAGTTTTTGCATATCTAAAGAAATCACCATCAGAGTGAAAAGAAAACCTACAGAGTGGGAAAAAATTTTAGTCAACTGTCTCTCAAAGGACTTCCATTTAGAACATAAAGAACTGGAAAAAAATCAAGACCCCCAAATTCAAAGACCCAGTCCAAAAGTGGGCATCTGAGCAAAACACACACTTCTCAGATGAAGAAATACAAACAACAAATAAATGTATGAAAAAATGTTCAACATCACTGGTCGTTTGAGAGATGCAAATTAAAACAACACTGAGATTCCACCTCACCCCAGAAAGAATGGCTATCAAGAAATTAACCAGTAACAAATGCTGGAAGGGCTGTGGGGAAAAAGGAACACTGCTCCACTGTTGGTGGGAGTGTAGGCTGGTGCAACCACTGTGGAAATCAGTGTGCAGATTCCTCAAAAATCTAGGACTAGAGATTCCTTTTGACCCAGCTATTCCTCTTTTAGGTTATCTTCCCAGAAGAATTAAAAACATCATACCACAGTGATATATGTGCACCTATGTTTACAGCAGCACAATTTGTAATAGTTAAATCTTGGAAACAATCCCAATGCCCATCAACTGAGGAATGGATAAAAAAAGTTGTGTCACTTTATACAATGGAGTACTACTCAGCTATAATGAAGGATAAAATCAAGACTTTTATAGGTAAATGGATGCAATTAGAGACCATACTCATGAGTGAAATAAATCAAACTCACATGTATAAACATCACATTGTCTCCCTAGTGTAAGAAACTTAAAAAATAAGTAAGATCCAAAATCCACAATACATATTATAAAGGAGGAAGAAACTGTTCAAACGGAAGAATAACTGGGATGGGTGAAAGGAGAAATGAAAAAGAAAAGACAAAAAAACAAAAACAAACAAACAAAACTAAATATATGTACACAAAAGATAGCTAAGATATACTACTGATTTCTTTTAGGTCACTAAAAAAATGGTTTGCACTTATATTGCTTAATCAATTATGTTTTTGTCATCTGAGCAACTATGCTGAAGATAACAAAATGCAATATATTAACCATTATTAATTTCCTATTATCTTGTTAGAAATTCTGTATTGTTTTTGTTTTTTCTCTCTTTAAAATAAAAAAAAAAAGTATGCTCTTGAACATCTGAATTTTCTTATTTTTTTAGTTTCTTCTCACTTCCCGTTCCCCTAAACTAAGCAAGACACAAAGCTGGGTACATCTGTGGAAAATCTGACATGCCCATGATGTCTGGGGAACTCAGGAGATGAAAAGGAGGAGAACTCCATGGTCTAAGGCATCTCACCGGAGAAAGACGAATCAGCACCTTGGAGCTGTGCCTGGCTTTGATGCCCTCTGTTTAGGAAGCTGGAAGCTGACCTTTTGCTCTTAAGTAATGTTTCTTCATAGAGATCAAGAACTTGAAAAGAGAAAGCATGGGAGTGTCTAGGCGTGATCTGGGAAAATTTTAGGAAGGCTGGAGAGGAGACTAGGCCTCAGTCTGTGGAGTGATTAGTATTACCACGGAACTCTGAGATTGCTAAGGGAAAAGGAGAACGTTTTCAAAAGGCTACAAAGGGAAACCTGAACCTACTCATAACCTTTCTAATACCTCAGTGCAATAGATGTAATAGGTGCTCTGTACAATGTCTTGAATTTGACCAAGTTTGACCTAGAACACTCTTGCTTGGAGTCTGGAAGGGAAAGAGGCCTTGACCATGAAGTTTACATCCAGAACAACAGCCTTCAACCTTCAAGCACAGATAAATCATTTATGGCATTTCATTTTCTTGCTTGCAAAGCGTGAAAATTGCTGCCCAGAGCACTGATGAGTGACTTTGTTTGGATGCTCCCAGAGAACACACACTCTGTCTATTTAATTTATCCTGCCTATTCAGCCTTTCCTAAAAGTAAGAACCCCAAAGCTGTCTTTGGTAATGATAAAAGAATGGTCTCTTCACTTCTTCTCCAACAAGCTAATCTATCTATCCTTTCCTTTCCAGTCCAAACCCTGCCTCTTCCTTTCCTTGAAGTTTCCTGGCTTAGTCTAGCTCCAATTTATTCCCCTTTGGAGAGCTCCTGGTAACATCCAATTAGCCATCAATAGATGTTGGCTTGTATTGTTCTCTACTGCTCTTTTCCTGCATGTTTTTGGTTTCCAATTAAATTGCAAGCACCTTGAAGGAAAGGCATGTTTTCTAATTCTTGTGAATGCCATATTTCACTTTTCACTTCTTTTCTCACTCCCCAATCTCCTAAACCAAGCAAGAAACCAAGCTGGGCATATTTGTGGAAGTGTACTGATTATTTAAATGAAACATGCCTTTTCGCCAAAGGCACTGGGTTAAATAATGTAAAATGTAGAAGACGCAGAATTCCTATGAACAGAAGCTCCAACAGGACTCGAATCTGGGAGATGCTAAGTACTGGAGAGGACAAAGTTTCTACCCTGAAGGCAGAACTCCAATGCCTGCCACAGACACCAAATTCTAACACCTCTGACCAAGCCAGCAGAAAAGATCACTGTCCTGCTGGGATTTGAGTCAAGTCTAGTTTCAAACCAGGAATTCATTATAGACCCACATTACTGAGAGCCTAAGAAGAATCCAACTATTCCTGAACTGGAACCAAGGAACAGTGGGAAAGTGACCTGCTTATTACAAAAGAGACTCTTGGGTCACTCATGGATTAAAAGCTAAGAACTGTAGCTCTATATTTTTAAAAAGGTTTCTTAAGAAAGAAACAACAGTGGGGAGGTCATCTCCTTGTTGTGATTTCCCCTAACACCACCCTCTAGCTCTGAGGCACATCACTTGCCTTCTCCACTTCTCATCTCCATGTGAAATGACAGCATCAAGTACTTGGTAAAGCTAAAATTTCTACATTATGTGTTATCTTCCAAGAAGCAAGCAAAGCTGGCATGATCACACCTGTATCCCTGTATAATGTGCAAACAGTCCAGAAGACAGCTGCAAAGATGAGCTAAGATGTCTAAAATATCCCTTCAGAAAGGTTAAGAGATTTCATAGATTCAGCCTGAAGAATACAGATTGACTAGCTGTCTTCAAATATATGAAGGGCACTTACCGAGTAGCTGGTGAGAAGGGGACCACACGTATTTAGTCTGCACTGTGTAGGGATGGGACAGACCATGCTCCCACAAAGAAGTCTCTCATATTAAAGACCTCAGGACACAAATCAGGGGCTCAGGGGTGCTCAAGAATGTCCTTCTGGTAATTACTTCATTTAGGGAAGGGAGAGGAAGAAATAAGACAAAGGGGCAACAGCACAGCAAGGTCCGAACTCTGCAGAAAGCAATCTCAGAGCCGCTGCCTGATGCAGCAGTCCCTACAGCGCCTCTCTAACCTTGCCCTGTGCTTGGCCCTGATGCGTATGCCATGTCGAGTCAGAAATCTGCCCTTCCAGTTTCCCTGAATTTGCTGTATGCTGCTACCAAGGGGACTGCATAACACTCTGCCTACCCTTCTGCCCTGAGACCTCCAGAGCCTTTGAATGGTCACTGAGCATCTTACATATGCAAGGGCACTGCACCAAGGCACTATTCTTGCAGCAAACTTCCCATAGCACCTACACAGATGCAATTATAGGTAAGAAAGATAAAGCTCTGAACTAGTAAGAATGACAGCCAAGATTTGCAGCCAGGTCTGATGGGACTCCTAAGGCCATGCTCCTTCTCAGACAGGAGACTGAACAGTCAGCAGCAGGTGGCCACAGAAAGGGACAGCAACCTGCTCCCCATTTCTCATCTTCTGCTTCCACAGTGCAGTCCCTCCAGATCTTGGTTTAATTGCATTATCTCTGATGCATGTGTTGCAAAAACCTTTCAAATTATGTTACAGCTTCTGTAGAAGTTAAAAAAAAATGTTGGTGGAACAAACATTGCAATGAGACCTATTTCCTCTTGCTCTTTCTTTCTTTCTTTTTTTTTTAAGAGACAGGGTCTTATTATGCAGTTCAGGCTGGCCTTGAGCTCACTTTGTATGTAGTTGAGGCTGGTCTCAAACTTGCAGCGATTCTCCTGCCTCAGCGCTGGGATTACAGGTGTGCACCACCATACCTGGATCCTTCTTGTTATTTCTATTGTCAGTTTAGACTCTAAAGAATTCTCCAGATAAGCACCACATCTAGATGGATGACAGAAGAAGGACCTAGAAGTCCTAGAGCTTTGACATGCTCTTATGTAGAGGCCTGCAGATAAAGGTGCATTGCCATATAATTATAAAGAATAAGAAATCACATACAAATTATGTTATAATCAAGGAACTCTAAGCAATATACGCTGCAAGAAATAAGCATCTGCATGTTTGAGAATTACATTGCTATTTATGCTTCTGTTACCTGGGCTAATTATGCTTTAAGTACATGCTGAGCTCATAGCACCCTGCTTACTAGGTAGCCACGTGATTGCTATCTCAGATGAGAACACATTAACAAGCACCTGGGACCAGACACACATGAGCACTCTGTGAGTAGGTCTGATACTTGGGATAATATGAGCAAAGTGTCTAAGGCCACACCTTTCCAAAAATAACTCATTTCTTCACTGCTGAAGATAGCAGCCAGCCCTCAAGTGTGATCTGACAGATGTCTACTCAAATTATACCAAAGGATTAAAGCATGTGACCAGAAACGACTCTTAACTTTACCCAAGCTAACCCTTTACATCTGAGGTTAGGTTGTCTGGTTCAGCTAAAGCACACACTGGTCAAATCCCATTATGGTGAACTGCACAGGATATGTAAGTGGTGGAATTTTATTAGACAGTTAGAAATCACATTATACCCAGCTCCAGTGGATGTAGACACCCAGGCTTTCTAACAGCATGTTCACAACAAGAAGAATTCTCTGGCACATCCTAGAAAAAGGGGGTGTGTTCACACCATCTCACCCCCACACCTTTCTCTGCACTCTTTGGAATTTGCATGTGTTGTAAAGTTTGTGCCATTGCTATGAATATATTTTTTTTTCCACTGACAGGGCTGGAGCATCAGAGATAGGAATGTCTGATGGCAAAATAATAGAGTGGTTAAACTTCAACTATGCCTCCTTTTGACTTTGTTTTGTTTTGTTTTGTTTTTTGGTACCAGGGATTGAACTCATGACCTCACACTTGCCAGGCAGGCACTTAAGCCACTGAGCTAAATCCCTAGCCCCTCCTTTAGACTCTTTCACAAAACACAGTTAGGTATTTGCTCTCAAAAAAGGGACTTTGGCGACAATCTGTGAATGTCCACAGTCTGTAAATGTAATAGGGCAGCTGCAACAACCATGTTTCACCCCAGACCCTTTGCATGCTGTTTAGGTAACTGACATGGTTCTTCATTTCCTAGGTCCTCTCTTCATTCTCTCGGCACCACCTCTGGGCCAGAAGCCCTCCCAGTCCTGGCAAAGGACTGGAGACAGATGGGTTTGACACAAGTGGAAAACAACAAGACCAGCTTCAAGGAAGGGACTACTGAAAGTCTACCCGCCACCCACAGAAAAGATCTCAAGTCCAGGAACAGCAAGGAAAAAAGAATGGAAACATGCCTTCTTTTCTTCAGAGCAACACATGCTAGCACTTTCCAGATTCTGGCATGTGTCAGCATTTCTAAAGTAAACTCTGTTTTCTTTAGATGAAGGAGATTTTTAAAAAGACTCAGAATTTAACCCAATGAAAACTGCTTTGGCTATTCACATGCAATAAACCATAGAACCAACAAGAAAAAAAAATCAATTGCCTCTGATTTATTTATTCATTCACTCTATCTCCTTTTCCTCTAATGTTAAAAAAAAATGTCTTCTACAGTTTTGCAAGTCGTTAATCTTTCCAGAGGAAAAGCAATAATCAAGTTTACCATTGGTTGCCCAGCATCTTGGCACAGAAAGTGCATGCTTAGTTAAGATTATGGAAGGAAAAAAGAAACTGAGTTTTTCCCATCAAACATTTAACCGGTATTTACAGTCAGAGAATACTATAAAACCTTAAGCCTAGTAAATGTGGAATGCATACTATATTAAAATGTTTAAAACAACTGTAGACTTTACCTTACTGGTTGCTTTTTTTTTTTCTTTAAGACAGATTCTTATTATGTTGCTCAGTCTGACCTCCAACTCCTAGACTTAAGCAACCATCCTATCTCAGTCTCCTGAGTGATTGGGACTATAGGCAGGTTCCATTGCACCTGACCAGGTTGCTTTATTTCTTAATATGAGTAGAGGATGCACTGGTGTTCATTTCACTTTTCTTTAGGTCCCTTTGTAGGTGTTAGGTATTTCAAACTAAATATTGCATATTCTAAGGCATGCTATATATTGCTTATTCTATTCTGGGCTGTTCAGCACTGAGAACAGAGAAAGGAAGTTGGAAATGCCAAAGTGTAATTGCAATAAAGAACAGGAAATGTAAGCAACCAATTTTGAAAGGATGTTTAAAGCTTCGAACCTATCCTCAATCACTGACACCTATTAAAAGAGGGCTAAATTCTGGAATGAGCCCCATATGCGCACATTCATTCTTATTCTGAACACCTGTTGGGACTGGGCAATGAGCCAATGAAAGTCATCAGGAACCACGATTAAGCACTGTATCATCCAACTAGCATCTTTGATGTTGCTTGCAAATTCTTTCTTCCCATTGCTGGATCTTCACCTAGAGACCATGGGTAGGGTTGTGACTTTGTTCTTGTGAACCATAGTATTCTGGGGAGGTATTGTGAAGAAAGGCTGAGTTTTTCAGCCAGAAGAGCTTAGGGAACTAAGTGCCCATCTTCCTCCCTTGGGATACAACCCCCAAACAGCATTTTGTCTCATTGCCAGTAATAAGCTATGATTCCCCACTCTGTGCCACCTCATTAAAACCAACATTATGGCAAGGTATGGTGGCTGAGGCTTGTAATCCCAGCACTCTAAGGAGGATCACTGTGCCAGCCTGGGCCATGTAGTGTGTTCAAGGCCAGCCTGAAATACATAGCTAGACCCTGCCTCAGAAAAATAAAGCAAAATAAAATACGACTAACATTATGCCCCCCTGCCCACAGAGAGAGGAGGAAGAGAAAGATAATTCCCAACCTCATCTGCCATGACCTCCTTGTTCCTGTCTTAATAAGGTTTCATCTTCTAGGCTTACCATGTGCTCTGACTGCTCAGTCCCACCATCCAACATAAACCCCAAGGTATTAAGTCAGCAAAGGAAAAAAAAAAAAAAGCAAAGGAAGTGGCCATAAAAAAGAAGAGAGAAGAAAAATCTAACTGTCAGAAAATCAGTCAGTGGGGAACAGAGGTTCCTTCACCCCATTATTTCTCTTTAAGAGCAGGGTGTTTGCTGTATAAAGAACTTGTAAAAAAAAATCTATAATTGTTCTAAAGAAGTAACATTCTAAAGTTTGACACTTTATTTTTTTTCATTCCTGAATACCGTTAAACCAACTGGTTTTACTTCCTTCTCACAGCGTACACACAAACCCCACACAGCCTCCTGGGAGAAGCTGCCACTCCACCGAAGCCTGCCCTGCACAGTGTGCAAAAATGCCTGCTTTATTGGCCTCGTTTGGTAAGTCAGAAATCTTCCCTCTGTTCCACCAGTTAACAGATGGCTGGTCCCTTTTAGTACACAGGCATAGCATCTTCAAAATAACCTTCTCCTTTAAAGGATGCCAATTAATTAAATGTCACTGTGATAGGTCCCAGCCAAGAAGGGAAAGAAGAGACCCAGAAGACAAAGAGTCAACAGAAAGAAACAAGGATGAGAGATCATGCTCTCCTACCTTCACCTGATGACCCTGAGAGATCGATGATCACATACACTCTTCCTTCTGGCTCCAGATCAATCTGTAATTAAGAAAATGACAAGTGATTCTATTAGTGTATCCTGTGGTAACCTGAGAGTTCAACATTTCCACCCCAGACTGTGAAAACCCAGAGCCACAGCTCCATGCAGTGTCTCAGCCCACAATGTGTCAAGCTGTAGGTAAATCAGGCCTGAAGAAGAATCGACTCTGACTGAATGTCTACTGTGCCTCAGATGTAGTACTAGGAGGTCTGATGCTTAGGCGAAAGGTAGCACCATCCCAGTGGTTGTCAACTGGGAGTGGTTCTGCTCCCAAAGGAATTCTTGGCAAACATCTGGAGATGCTTTAGACTGCCATGATTGGCAGGACAGCACTGCAAATAGCATCCAAAGGGTAAATAAAAGCCACGAAGTACTAAACATCCCGCAGAACACAGGACAGCCCTCTCAACAAGGACTCATCCAGCCAAACGTGATAGTAGTGTAAAAGTTTAAAAGCCCCAATGTTAGCCCATTTTATAGGTAAGGAAACCATGGCCCAAGTTCCAATTGGCAATGCTGAGATTCAGTGACAGGACCAGAAAAACTCATGTCCTTTATTCTATCTGACCTGCTCCCAGGGGAGTCTGCAATCTCATCAAGGAGTTAAAAAATAGAGAATAGTGCTGAATCTAGCTTAATACAGAGAGCAACTGGGATATCCCAGGAACCTGAGGTGAGGAAAAGCATTCTGAGAAGTCTTCGTGGACAAAAAAGGGAAAGTATTCCATGTGGAAGCAACAGAAGTAAAGGCTCACGAAGTGCACGGTGCTCATGCAAGATCGGAGAGGTGCATGTTCAGGTTGTATGTTGGCTGCACATGTTTGCAAACCCCAGATTCTACCAGGATTGTCCTGAGAATCAATACAGTTAAGCGGGTACCACCGACCTCACCCAACCCCATTTGCGCCCAATCCGGTCAACTAGTTTGGCTATACAAAAGCAGCCTGATGAAATCGCACAAAAGAGAAAACACCAGAGGACTAGCTTGTCAGAGTGAAGATGTCTAAAAGGCTGGTATTCTCCTTACAGAAACCTCGTTCTCCATGAGACAGAGCAGCAATTCTGGAAACCTCAGATCACCAAGTCTCCCCCTATTAGCCTCTCCCCGCTCCATAATCCATTTGTCCACACAGAGGTTTAACTGGCTCCTAAGTGCCAGGCTTCTTCCCCAGCAAGCTGTGCATTTTTTGAGGGCAGGAACCACTACCCTCCTCCCCCCTTGTTTTGTTCCATTATCCCCAGAAAGAACAGACAAACATTTAGCAAATAACACTTCAGACAGAGAGGCAGTCTGGTGGACACCTCCTCCCCTGCAAGGTCAAGGGTAATTATCACTTCTCTATAAAGCCTTTCCAGATATGCCCAGTCAGAATTCATCCTCCTCTCATCTGTGTTCTCACTGCACACCAGGCATGTCCTCATCATGGCTTGGACTAAATTGGAACTCACTGTTTATCTTTCCTGCTAGACAGAAGGTGTCACAGCCATCCTTAGCATCCTTAGCTCACTGGCTTTTGGTTTTAGGAAATACCCAAGACACATTTGTGCAGTTGGGAAAAGGGTCTGTTCAGGGCCTCCAGAACCTATTGTGGGCCACTCACCCTCCAAGCCTGCCTCTCCAGGGAGGAAGGCAAGCACATAATCTACACTCGATGGCATTCGATGGGGGGGTCAAGGTGGCTATGCCACAAATGCCACGCATGAGTGCCCAAAAGGCAAAGAAGCTCAACTTGGACTGATGTTCAGCACCCTCCCCACCACCTCACACCATAGACAATCCACACGTCCAGAGCCGCCCAGGACTCCCACTGCATCGCCATGTTGAGAATGCTTATGGTTTCCTCCAAAATCTTGGTTTTCTTCTCTTTTTTTTTTTTCTTTTAAGTAGAAAAATTTTGTTTTCATCTCAAGAGGTCTCCCATGCTTCATGGATGAGGCCATTGGTACAAGAAGCACAAGAGTCCAGTAAGATCAGCATTGCCCCTCAGGTTCCTCCCCAGGAGCTGTCACATGAGTCTGGGGTCCAGATGGGAAGCAAATGACACACTGGTGATTCCTCAAGATGACTTTCCTCACCCCTTCTATCCTGAGAGTCCATGATTTTAAGTTTATGATTTTAAAAAAATGTTCCCCAGAACTCTCACCACTAGTACTGACTCTGCCACAAGTATAACCAGCGCCTGCCCTGAATTACAAACAGGAAAACCAACCATCGGCCCTACTGAAGAGAGCCAAACCAGAATCCTGTCCCTGCCAAAGTTCAAAAATATCAGGGGCCCTCTTGCCCCAGAGCACGGAATTTAAATAATGTATGCCTTTTGGAGATTAGATCATCCCTCCTAACCCCTCCAGCAAAATGAAACACTTTCTCATATCCTCCAAGTCAGAGATTTCCCACGACTGTGGGCTTTGTTGGCCAAGTACAATGCTATCTGTGAAAAGCGGGAGGGAGGCAGCAAAGGAATGAGCTGGGAAGCGAGGCTTGTGGAAGGCAGGCAGCGAGCCTATCTTTGCAAAAGAGAAGTAAGGGAACTCAGGGCAGGGAGGACAGGTCATTGACAATAAAACGTATTAGGATATTAACATTCAAGATTGCAATCAGAAACCATTTGAGCACCCACTGCCGCCTCAACGCCGGTGAACAACATTTTCCAACAGAAAAATAGA
Source organism: Hydrochoerus hydrochaeris (assembly GCA_004027455.1). Lineage (NCBI taxonomy): Eukaryota > Metazoa > Chordata > Mammalia > Rodentia > Hydrochaeridae > Hydrochoerus > Hydrochoerus hydrochaeris. The sequence goes on from PVLA01006975.1 coordinate 82,821, forward strand.
AATTAAGCTATTAAACATGCCAAAAGCAACAAAGAGCTTTGCAGCCGGAGCAGATGGCCAGAGAGCGCTGGCCAAGCCCCAGCCAGCCAAGCGAGGAGGCTCTGAGAATCCACCCAGGGAAGTAGGGCTTTAGCGTCCGTTCCTGGAGGGGTCGCCAAGTATGAAAGGTGGTAGAGAGTGGCACAAGTTCTCAGCGAAATTCTTTTTAGCACAAATTCTGATCACGATTACATAGCCCAGACAGTGAAGCGATGTAGGGGCCTGGCCTTGCACAACACTGCGAGTTGTCCCTGGGCATCAACACCAGGCAGCTGGCGCTACCTAAAAGTGGACCCACCACCTCCTCCTGGATATTCCCAAGCTTAGCTCAGTACTCCAGGTTCCTAACAGGTGTTTCTGACGCAGCTCTATTTACAAAACCTTTTCAGAAATCATACCTTCCATGCCAGTCTTCCCAGCAACCATTTCTGTTTTCTTTGACTATGACCCACTTGCAAGCTACAGTGCCTTTGGCTACCCCTCCCGTGAGGGCCAGCAGCCAGCCTGTCAAATAGTGGGGCAGACAAAGACAGCCTCTACAGTCCGACTAGGGCTGTATCTCACTTTTATCCCTTACCTGCTGATAATTACCAACTCTCTGCAAGCCTCAGCTTCTTCATCTGTGAAATGGCTTGTCATGGAAATCCCATGAGATGTACTGCAAAGCACTTGGCAACTCAGGGGTTCTTCAATATGTCATGGTTAAGACTGGTGGCCTAAAGCTAGCAACTCCCCTCTGTAAGCCTCAGCTGCCTGTCAGAGACATGCAGCTAGAGTCAGGATCTGTGTCGTTTGGGCTGCCGTGGGGGGTCCATGACAGCATCTACATAAAGTACTTAGCATGTGCCTGGCATAAATAGTTATTGCTGGTGCTGTTACCATCAAAAGTCCAAGTCTTCAAGCCTTTCACTTCTTAATACAATGGTCTTTTTGTTATAACAAGTCCTCCCCCCAAAAAAATGCATGTCTCAAATTTGTAATTATTATGTTATTCTAGGATATCTTCAGAATTTATAGTAGTCGCACACACTTATAATTCCAGCATTCAGCAGGCCGAGGCAGGAGGATCGTTGCAAGTTCAAGACCAACCTATGCTACAAAGTGAGCTCAAGGCCAGCCTGAACTGCATAGCAAGACCCTGTCTCAAAAAGACCCCCCCCAAAAAAAAATCAAATAAGGAACCAAGGTGATGCTTGTACCCAGCCTGGGAGAACAAAGCCTCCTGGGCACCAGAAAGTCCCAAGCTGCTTGTAAGGCAAGGGGAGGGAGGGTGGCCTCAGGGTTTCTGAGCACTTATGGTGACTCAGACAGGGTGTTGGGGGTTTTACTTGCCTTGGTTCACTTACCCTCCGACGAGGCTGGCAACAGTCTCTACTTTCCAGATGAAAACACTGAGGTACAGAAAGCTTTCCAGCTGGCATGCCCTAACAGATCTGCCCAGACATACAGGGCAGGGCAGAGGACTCTGCTAGAGGTCACTGTCAGACCCACTCACTGCCATGTCTCCCCCACCACACACACTCCTGGTCCATGGAGTCTTCTCTGACAGTCTGTTCCACGGCGGTGCGTTCTCCTGCCTCCAGCCTCAGTTTTCGGATTGGGCTGGTTTCCTTCACACATGCCACTGACTTCCCAGCCAGACCACGCTAAGGCAGAGTGGGTATAAAACAGCTTCACTCCACAGGCATGATAAGAGCTCCACTAATTAACTACAATCAAAACAGTGGAGCAAGAGCCCAAAGGAGAGACTCCTTAAAAAGCTAATTTTTGAAAAGCAAAAAAGGATCATATGGGACTTCTTTTGGATGATGTCTACGAATTTTCAAAGGCCTCTCTGTGTGTTATCTCATTTACTCCTCAAAACAAACCTGCAAGAGCCGGGTGTCTAACCTGTTAAGTTCCAGGGTCACACTGAATGAAGAGGAATTGTCTTGAGCCACATATACCATATAGCAAAGTAACAAAACTATTTTAACTTACTTCATGAAATGACACTACCAGCCCAAGTGTAATAATTAAATAAGCAAACTTACGTGTCTGCTTAATGACAATAAACGTTTGTCTTCACAGATACACGAATGCAGGTAGGTTGAAATATATTATTGATGATCCTTGTATCTGTCACGCCATGTTGCATGAAAGGCATGTGACACCTGATACACACAGGTTGGGGTTCAATTAGCTACATGTGGCAGGCACAAGAAGTGGAATTAGCACTGCCCTGAACAACCTCACCCACCCACTCACAATATGCCACTGTCACCCATGCAGTTCACAATCCGGCACTGCACAAGTGGGACATGAAAAATATGCTAAAAATCATCTAACAATGTTACAATCTTGTGGGGCCGCACTACCGGCTATGCAGGGCAGCATGTGGATTGGACACACCACTTGAGAAAGCAGGCATTGGCACCACGGTGTACTAGTGAAGGCACGCCAGCTGCACAACTGCTGTGCACTCCTCGTCTCTTGGAATGTGCTCCACAGCAGGGCAGCCCAGACTGGCAGGGCTCGAACTTGCACCCTCAGCTCCTGACTGTCCATCTGATACTCCCGCCAGCACAGCACACCTGCCCAGGGGCGGGGGCGGTTCTGCCAACCAGACTAGCAAAGACAGAAAGGATGCTACTGCCACTGGGCAGCCACTTATACACAATTATCAGTCCCCAGTGACCCATAGGTGCCGCATACCTATGCTTTAGGAGGTTATCAGGTTCAAAGGGAAAGAGAACAGAAATTGAAAAATCAAATTCCACTTTCCTCCTAACCACAGGCTCAACTTTCTCCTGAGACTTCTAAGCAAACCTTAGAAGCCCACTGGTCACACAATGCGAATGTCAGTTTCGCTTCCATTTCCAGCTGTCCTCAAACATGAAGAGTAAAAGGCAGCGGGAAGAAGGAAAAACATCAGGAGAAGATGGATCCAGAAAGCAGGAGAAGAGAAAGAAAGGCATGTGCTGGCCTCGTTCCAACAATTAGATCCCAGATCACTGAAGATTTGTCTGTTTTAATTTGTTACTTGGAGGAGGGTAGGGTCTGATCAAGGAGGTGGAAGGGGAACCATAAAGAGAGAAGATTCAGAGATGCCACTACCCAAGTCTTACACCCCTTCCCTGGTGGCCATTCTCCCACACTTTGGGCAACTCCAGTCCCCAGGGCCCCCTCGCATGGGAAAGGCTAGTTGGACGGACAAGGGGCATCTTAAAGGCAAGCGTTCTCTGAGCTTCAGCCATGGGAAGGTGCTTTAGTGGACAATGGTCAAATAACTGCTGCGTGCTGATTTGGCAGGTACCACCTAATCTAATGAAAGGCTCTTCATTTAAGCAGGGAGCTGCCGCTCACTGAGTAGACTGATAAAAAGGAAAGAACACACGGCTCATGTAAATATTTTCAGGGATCCACTCTGACAACAGGCTCATGACAGCATTTGCTTTCATAAAACAAGCGAAAGGAGGGCCATTTCCTTCTCTAACACTGCAGCGCAAGGGTTTTATGCAGGTCAGGGCCTACTTAGCACATGGGTGGGGTAAGCAGACATTTAGTAGATACCATGACAGTAGTTGCATGAATGTACACATTCAGCCAAATGCCTCAAGCCATGTACTTTTTTTAGTACCAAGACTCAAACTCAGGACCTTGTGCTTGCCAGGCAGGCGCTGTGCCACTGAGCTATATCCCCAGCCCAAGCCATACACTTTAAATGACTGCGCTTAACTGTATATAGACTATACTTCAATGAAGTAGTTTTTTTTTTCCTTCAGGAAATAAAGAACTCCTCACTTCACATAAGGATTCTTCCACAAGTTTGCTTTAAATAACATCATCTTCCCACCCTCGGAGCATTTAAAATTTCATATTCCATTTTTTAAAAATAAAAGAACTCATTCAGAGTTTTTCAAGCGCACATCTGTCCCACAACATAATGTACACCTACCAGTGTAGGAGCACATATTCACACACCCACCCACGCGTGCAAACACACTCAGGCACACAGCTGAGCCACCTTCTTCTGTCGTCTGTGATAAAAATACAATAGCAAGAAAAACACATCCAAAAATGTAGGTTCAAGAGTCTACTGAATTATTCAAATCCATCTCCGTATGTGTGGATCTCCACTTACTCATGGATAACCAGAACAAATGCTCTAGAACTTTTTTTAAATGATCTTAATCACCTAAATGCATGTGAATAGGGGGCTGCTACGACAAATTGATCACCATATGGCAGATCACTATACAAGTGCTAAAAAAGGGAACAAAAAAGATTAAAATGTACTGACTGATATGACACCATCTCTTGGATATATTAAGTAGGCAAAAAGCAAGCATAATGTGTTTGCTGCCATGAGAAAAGAAAGAGTACCTATGTGGGTACACACACACACACACACACACACACACACACACACACACTTATTCTACAGACAGATCATTGGCAGGATGAGTCTTGGTCAAGAGATGAGGGTGCCTCAAGAGATCCACACTAAGGATGAGGGGACCAGATATCAAAGGAAGGTCTTACTCTTCACTCTAAGCCCTTTTAACCACTTGAAAGTGTGTTCCAAGATAATATTACAAAGATTAAGACGAAAGAAAGAAAAGAAAAGAAAAGAAAAGAAAAGAAAAGAAAAGAAAAGAAAAGAAAAGAAAAGATCCCCTTGACTTCACTGGCTTTTTCTAACCTGCAATTCCTCAGAATGTAGCTGGCTTCAGTTACCAGACCCATCTTAAATAAATGCCCCCTTGAATCTTTGCACATTATTTGCCCATCATCCATTGCCAACCAGGTCATGGGTACGACTGAGCAACCATCATCTCCTTGTCTGGACCAAAGGTCTACGTTACAATCTCAACTCTTCACACATCACAGATGGACTAAACCCAAGGTAGCGCCTGTTTCTCCTGTTCAATGGGGTTCAGAAATGGTCCTGGGGAGCTGGTTCCCTCTGATGACAGAGGTAGCTGAAAACAACTCCATGTGTCTGTGATTACTTTCCTGAGCTCAGAACATTTCCAAAACTGCTCAAACTAATATTGAGAGCATGTAATAGTTTACAGAGCTTCATCTGGTCACAATAATATAGGGTTTCTGTCTTCTCTGAGGGAAGTGGCAATACATGATTACATATCCTAACCATGAGGTGGAGAGCATAAGCAGAAGGAAACGCAGCTGCTTTCCCTAGGTATTCCGAAGTGAAAAGTTTCTTGCTACCAAACTGTACTTTGCAGTTTGCATTTTGTTCTAGAATAGTCTTTCTCCCTGGGTATATTTAAATGTGTTTTATTTTACATTTCTTGTTTCTCTCATTAAGCCAAAATAGCTCAGTGGTGGCGAATAAAGGCTTCGAAGTTAACCTACCTGGGTTCCAATCACAGCTCTGCCCATTATGAGATGTGTGGCACATGCTTTGACATTCTTATCTTATAAAGGGAGAGCCTCAGTGTGATGCAGGGAGGATTTAGCACAGTAATGAAGCTCTTGGAGCCATGCTTAGCACATGGATAGCTGCCTGCAAATGTCAGCTACCAGGTCATGCAGTTATTTCTCACCAGGGCTGAGCACCTCAACCACAAAGCTACATCCTCCTTTTGAGGGCCCCACCGTTCTGGATCCAGGGCTGGACACAAGACCGATAAGCAGTAAAGACTCTCAGATGGAACCAATGAATCCATGTGGAACACAGAGACAAACTCAGTTGGCAGCCCAGGAATTTGTGACCAAAAATATTATCTTCATACCTGGAGTTTGCTGTTCAGCAATATCACAATCCAGGAGAACCTTTCCTTACCCCTTTCACCACTGCTGCTCACAAAGACATTCAATGCTTGACTCCCTCCAAAATCTAAAGCTTTTACCATGGTTATGCAGCCCTTAGGGCTCCTTAAGAAGAGACTGTTTGATTTATAATAATCATCACAACTCTGATGACTCTGCTTTACTGAGCACATTACATCGTTATCTGTATCTTAAAGAAGACAATATCTTTGTACTCAGTCTTAGGAATTGAAATAGCCTGTCCACTGTCTCCCACCCTGAAGAAGAAAAGCAGGGATGAAAGCAGGGCTTTCCAATGCCAGACCCCGTGCTCCCAACTGTTACCCGGGGGCCTGGCACACTGCCCAGCGAGCAGCATGTGCTCTAGAAAACTGTGGAAAGAACACACTGTGAGCTGTTACTGGAGCCAGCTGCCTGGATAACTGTAACATAGCTGCTTCTCTGCCCGTAAGAACAACCAAAATGAAGCCCCTTCATTTCCCTCCTGGAGCTCTTAATTCACAGCACTCTAAACCCACAACAAAACAGCTGAGCCTCTCAGACAAAAGGAACAGATTCAATACAAGTTGCCCAACTTGGGGGAATAAATGCCTTTCAGAGACCACCACTCTTCATGGTGACATTTGGAATATAGAGTCCTATTTGCCATAGCTTTTCTTTGTATAGATGGAACCATGTCCTTTGAGAAAAAGAAGTTCTTAAAAAATCACCAATGCATGAAATTTACGAATTACAAGCAACCTGCACAAAGAAACACAAACTAAAACAAGAGTAAGGGTTTTTTCCCTTTCTTTTTCCTTAGCAAAATGATCAGATTCTCTTTTAAGGTATGCATTTCAGTGTTATATGTTTATTAAAATATAACCAAAACTAGTGTGATGTGTTCAGTTTTAAGAAATCAAAATCTGAATGTCTGCTTGCAATAGAAGCAACAGTTCTTCAGCCCATCACTACCCGGAGGGAACCAATTATATTAACTCCAGTTTGGGTTTTTCTAGTGGCCACTGTTATACTCTTAAATAAAATGCTTATACCTCCATATCCCGATTTCTTACTGGGGATGTTCTTTCTTGCCTTGCTAATAGATGAGGATTTGGTTCACTCACTGCCTTACTCTTCTTTCACTTTCTACAAAATAATTAGACACAATTACCAGTTCTTGGGATGGGATTGTAGCTCCAGGATGGAGCCCTTGCCTAGCATGGGTGAGGCCCTGGGTTCTACCCCCAGCAGTGGGGGGAAAACCTCAGTTCCATCTCCATCCTACAACGGCAAAAAATAAACAAACGTAGCCATTTAAAGTGTCAGCTTCCTGTTCCATCACCTGTAGACAGTATTCCTTGGCTCTCCACATTGTAACTGGAGGACCTGGCATTTCCAGCATTCCCCGTCCTCTGCCTGTCTCCCCTCTCCCTGTACCTCTGCCATTTGTGTCTTTACTGCTAGACAGTCTGTCCTTTAACCATAGTTAAGTTCCATGTTTTATTTATACATGATTCTAAGATCTGAAAACTAATTCCAGCTTTACTGGAAATTGTATTAGATATACTTCTTTTGCTGGGCCCAATGTGATAACTCACATGTCATTTGATGGCCAGTATACCAAATCCAAATGGAACCTTCATTTTTCATTCTACTAATCACCTTGATCATTTTCCTGGGATCCCTGGCTCTCTGGATGCACCTCCTGGAGCCCCTCAGTGTCCTCCCTCCCTCTCCCTCACCAAGCCTGACTGCCTCTCAGTGCTGTGCATCATGGGGTAGAGTCTCAGTGGCTGGAATCCATTACCTTCCTCGCTCTCAGTTCTTCTCACCCGTAAAGCACACTCTGATCGAAACAGTGAGGAAGCACAGAGAGTGAAGTTTTCTAAGAACTTGTATCCCTGTCCTCACACATTATTCATAGTGGGGCTACGTGTAATTAATGCCACATATAAAAATCAGAACCCGTCACCTTTCTTTAACAATAATACTGCCAGTGGAATGATGTCAGCCTGACTATTGTTGTGTAGGACATGCCTTAGTTGGCTTGTTTTGTTTTGGCTCTCTGGAAATCATGGGATCTTCTGTGTTTTCAGTGTTCTGACCTTTCACAGTGTTGTGTCCGGGAGTCTTCTTTGACTCATTGTACTACTTAAAACTATACTTGTGGGAGATCTTCTTCTATATGCTCTCTGTGATCGACCTCATCTCTGTTCTAATTCTTCTTCTTCTGAAACTCCTATTATTCAGATGTTGGACCAGTAGGACTGATTCCAAGGTATATATAGATATAATATATATGAAATGTGTTATATATGTTATACATTTACATATGTGTGTAGATATAGTTTCTTTATCTTGTTATCTTGTATTCTCAGTAACTTCCTTGACTTTGTCCTATAACTGCTCCACTGAAATTATTTCTGACAATATGCTGATTTTCCAAAAGTCACTTTCTATTTTCTTTGATTCTCTTTTCTCTCTCTCCCTCCCTTCCTTGCTCTCTGAACATAACACATCTCCAAGGGTACCAGTCCCATCTACCCTTAGCATTGGATATAAGACTGTCCCTTATCCCCCTAAATGAGAAATGTTTCCTTCTCAAAAACTAACACCCATACTGTTTTTCTGGTTCTTCCCAAGCCATTAAAACATTTCTTTTTAAAACAGCCTTTCCATTTTTTTCACCCTGACAATCACACACTAAGTACTTTTTGCAGTGAGCATGTAGGATCTGTGTGCAGACAAAGGTCTACACACACACCTTTGTCTACCACAGATCTTCCAACAGGCCCTTGTCCTTAGCTGCACAGCTCACTCCTGCTTTCTGGGGTGAGACCGTCTCCCGGCCTGGAGCCCCTCTGAATCCTGCAGAGAACCTGGCTCCTCGCTAGGCTGTAACATCCTCAGCACCTGTGACAGGCTGTGGCTCCTGAGTGCCTCTAGTCTGCCACATCTGCCCTCTGCTCTCCTCTCCCAGAAATTCACTGGCAGTGTGATGACAGCTTCTTTCTGCTACTGGGTTGTTACAGACTCCTACACCGTTCTTCCTTTTCTATGATTTAATTAGAGTCTGGAGCAGATAGAGAAACAAATATTTGCTCCAAGCCCACGCTGAATGGAAATTTTCAAAACATACCTGTCATCTAAAATACTATTATTTATATGCATGCCGCTGGGAGCAAGGGGCAAATAGGCACTCTTACACAAGGCTGGGGAAGTGGAAATTAGCACAGAATTTGTCCTGTTTCAGCATTAGGTAAGAAAAAAAAAATCCCTTGACCTTGCAGTTCCATTTCTGGGAATTCATCCCAAATCACACATGTGCAAAAAGATTTAACTACAAGGATGATCATTATAGCATTTTAAAGAGGGTAAATTTTAGAAACTAATTGTTTAGTAATAGCAAACTATTTAGACAAATCATAGTATATTCAAATCATTAGATACCAGACAATCATGACCAAAAAAATCTTTACAATTACATTTAATAAAATGGAAAGACAGTCCCAGTATGGCATTAAATGTATGGAGGAGTAAAATTATTAAGGAACATGTACACTGTGATCTAATTTCACAGAAATAAAATGGGGAAGATGTCGGTACATACACAAAGGAAAAGAAGGGTATCTACACAGTAGTAGACAGATGTATGACTTTTTTGTGTATGTATACACAGTTTCTAAACTTTTTTTCTCCTACTTTCTACTATAATTTTGGGGTTAAAATAAGTAAATCTGTTGTTTTAAGAACATTACCTAACTCAATTTCCCCATTTACAGATAAGGAAACTGAGGCACAACCAAATAAAGCAATTTATTCAGGTACCTATGCAAAGTGCCCAGAACTTAAAGAAAGAACAAAGAAATCCTCATTTTCAGGTCTCTAAGGTACAGTTAAAAATGAGACAAATTATTTTAAATTTGCCTCTTTTTATTGCTCTGATTTTTTTTGGTACCAGGAATCGAACTTAGGTCCTTGTACTTGTCAGGCAGGAGCTTACGCCACTGAGCTATATTCCCTGTCCTGGTACGATTTTTTGTCAAATGTTAACAACACTACCCAATCCGAACCACAAATCTGAGTGCAAAGTAGCTGGTTATATCACTCAGTTGGATAGTTTGAACATATTAAGGAACAGTTTCCCATAAAATATATTGTTAGAAACTCTTTGCTATGATTAAAGGTCTTTCTCTAAATGATGATTTTCCTCCATTTCTGCAGAGTGGCTCCTATTTTATATTGTATTCCCTTTCAGCTACCTTCCCTGTAACCTAAAGGCAGAGACTTTATCAGCCAGGTCATGGGTAAACATTCCTGCTATAATGTGACCTTACAATACCTCTCACCTAGCAAGAGTCACCATCTGGTTTCCAGCCATCCTTTCCAAAATATTCTTCCGTTTCTCTTAGAGGGTCAATAAAACAAGACAAAAGAAAAGTAGTGGTTCTGGCAGGTGGAAAAAAAAAAGCATAGGTATCAAACGTCAGTGTAAAATGGAATTTACTAGCCCAGTCAAAATCAGTGATATTTTATTCTAGTGTGTTAGAGGAAAACAGCAAATTTTTAGAACTTCTGAATTTGAATCAGAATGGTGAAGAAGAGGTAACTAAGAAGTGTGTCTCTATTTTTCACTTTTCAGGACAAAGGTACTTTTACACATAATTAAACAAGTATGTTCCAGTGTTCAGCTGGCTCTTTTGTCCTGGGTATGGAAGTTTTCAGGCACAGTTTACATAGGAAACAGGAACTATCTCATTTTTTTAAAATGAGCAACTCTTGTTACCCATTCGGCACCAGTTTTCTGTTCTCATTTCTCACTATTATGAAATCCAGGCCTTTGCAAATGAGTAGGTCAATGCAGCTAGACCTACAAAGTAGACTTTGCCACCCTGAAGCCCACACCAACATCTCAACCAGGAGAGAAGACACTCGCTGAAGTGCACAGCAGAGGACATCTGGAAAACCAAGTGTTGTGCAGGCCAGAAAGCTTCCTCCAGGTGTGGCTTCCAGTCTGGATATCAGATTTCCACATGCCATCTGGGCCAGCCCGCGTTCTATCATGTGTGATATGTTACAGACCATGAGAGAGATTCTATAAGCTCACATCCTGTTTGTCAGGACAGTGTAAGGCCATTTACAATAGCTAATTAATTAAGGAGGGGGCGGGGCTTGAAGTCAATAGGAGAAATAAACCAATTCTTAAGAACAAAGGAAGTTCTCTTTCTCAAAGACATCAAAAGAAAATACGGTTTAAAACCTGCAAGTCTACCCCTTGCACTAATGGATGTCATGCCCATTGCCCAGAGGAGATGTAAGTGGAACCTAGTTTCCTTAACAGATCTTTTCTAATGTGTGGAACTTTCTGTGGGCTTTGACTTCCAGTAGTTTATGCCTTATTTGCAAAAAAGCAGATTTGAAAGTTTGGATTTGTAAACTGGGTTCATTAGTTCAAGGTCACCCAGATCACTGTGCACGTCTAGAAGAGAGGGGAAGAAGAGCAAAGGCTCAGAGGTGGGGCAGGACTCAGAGCTCAGGAGATGCCTGGGGGAGAGTGAGCAGGAGTGAGGCCAGAGGAGGAGAGCAGAGCAGGTGCTTTGGCTGTGGCTCTGAGGGGCATCAGGAGCCAGAGCAGCATCTGAGCAGGGCAGCGGCCTGCCGTGACTCCCACCTTAAAAGGGTCCTGCATGTGGAGTGGGCGACAAGTCTTAGGCACAATAAAGGGAGCAACAAGGCCACTCAAGGGACCATCAAAGTAACCAAAGCTAGAGAGGCATGTAGGAAGGGGTGGCAGTGACGGAAGTGAGAGTAGGGTGTGTGTGTGTGTGTGTGTGTGTGTATTGGCAGGAGGGCGGCCAGAGTTTGCATATATTTTAAAGCAGAGCCAAAAGGATTGGCTGAGGGGTTGCAGGTGGGCGGTGAGATGCAGACAAGATAAAAGACAGAGCAGTCTTCTTCTACCCTGAGCACACTATGGGCGCACATGTTGCTGAGCTGAAGCCAGAGAACAGAGGAGGGTGGGCACAGGCTAAACTGACAGAGCCAGGACTAACTGGGCCCATGGACTCAAACTTCAAGAGAAAGGGCCAAGCTTCACATTTGAACTTGATAATCACCAGGAGATAGATGTACAAGTCTACAACCCCTGACCTGCAATCCTAACAGCCTAAAAGCTCTAAACCTGGTATTTATTTTTAAAGTCTGGGTTAAAATTCATCTGACTCAAATTAAGGGTATTATCATCTATATGTATTCCATAATTATATATTTGTGATATGGAAAAACTATTTGGTTTGATCATAAAGGGCTGTGCAATGGGTGCTATGTAATATAAAAACTATACACCATATTAAATTTCTAAAGTTCAAAAAAAGACTTTATAAACATATCTGGCTCTACAGGTTTGGGGTAAGAGATGTGGATCTCTAGTTTGAGCCATGAAACTACAGGAATGAGACCTAATCCAGTGGCGCTCCAACACAGAGCGATTGGAGGACAGGACAAATCTGCTCAGCTCTCTGGAAAGACCTGACTCCTGCTGTCCTTGGTGGAGCTAGCTGTGACTTCCCTCCTTCCTCCCTCCAAATCCACACACGCTAGAGCACAGACATGTGGCTGCTAAAAGCCTTGATGCTTTGTTGTTTTGTTTTATTTTGCTTTGTTTTAGATTTCTCTATGTCTTCAAGAGATGGCAGAAAAACAAAACAAAATAAAACAAAAGAAACAGCCTTCCCTATGCATATACACATAACACACACACACACACAGCAGTTCCCCTCAATCCAGCTGTAACACTGATTTCACACACCAGTGAACTACCCTTGGCTGGCTCTCTTCGCAAGATAGAGTTTGTATGGTAAGAAACAAAGTGTACAATTTCTGTGATGTTTGAAGTTGGCATAAAGTCCATCTGCTGCCTTTACTCTAATATATTTACATGTCCCATCCCCAACCACTTCTCCCATCACTAACACTCAAACCTCCAAATTTTATCAGGATGAAGTGAGGGGGCCTGTAGCAGGGTGCCCCAGGTCCCAGGCCGATTGTAGGACAACCTTGGAGCAAGAGATTAGTACCTGGCCCCTGCTCCAGGAGTTCTCATAAGCTACAGAGCCAATCAGATTCCCACTGGTGTAGCTTCCCAGCTTAAGACGAGACACAGACAAGGGGTAAGAGGATTTAGAGCAGAGGCCAGATAAGAGAGATGCAGACATGGCAGCTAGTCTGGAAGATGCTGTCCCTCTGTTTATTCCGGGGGGGGGGGAACACTCTGGAAATGGCAAGTGCATTAAACATAAATGGCTTTGCACACAGTAAAACAATGAAAAGGCATCCATACTCCTGAATCCATCCAGCCCACCAATGGACGCAGATTCTTATGCTATTCCCATACTTCCCCAGCCACTACTGCCCTGGCTGTTCCTTTGTAGATTCCAAGAAGCTCCACAGAGACTTGGATTGTTGGTTCATCAGTTTCTAAAGAAGAAAAGAACGAAGAGACAAGAAATATCTATCAGAATTTCCAGGAACCTTTTCATTCACAAACAAGATGAGCAATACTTAACAAAGAAGAAAAACCACACAGAAGAAGGGGGTGGTGATAATTAAATGCCAGCTGGAAAATTGGTCATTTTCTGCTCTACTTCTGGTAAATTTGAAATTTTCCATAATAAACTGAAAAAAAAAGAAGAAAGAAGAGAAACTGAAAGGAGGAAAGCAGTGAAAGGGGGAAAAAATGGTCAACTTTAATATCCCAACTAGACTGGGATCCAAAGGCTGGGACCCTAGGTTTTCTTAAAGATCTCAATTGATGAGTGGAGTTCTACTCATCCATCCAACCCAGGCCCCATAGGGACCTGGATTAAAAACCCCAGGTTACTGATGCATATCCTGGGCATCCTCATGCCCCCTGAGGCACTTTCCCAAGCCCTTTTCTTGGCCCTGTCGGGTAGTCGGGTGGGATTGGTCTAATGCCTTGTTCAGGTTTCAAAATGACAAGTACTTGTCAATCACTTTATTCTTTTTTTCTTCATAAAGGTGTTTCCCTGACTCCAAGGGCAATGGGCTTACTTTGCATGATTGGGGTGGAGGGAATGGTAATATAATCAATTGAGTCGATAACAGAACTACCCTGCTGAATCCTGAAATGACCTCTGACTCCCTCTGATTGCCTCAGGATGAGCTTAACACCATGAAGCTCAGGAACTTCTACTGGCCCACACAGCTGTGCCCTACAAACTGCCTGGGATGCAGGCTTAGCACTACATGGGACAGAGGCAGGGCCACCTCTGAGATGTGAAATAAGCCTGCCAAGCTGCCAGCAGTGCCAAGAGACAGCCATCTATCCATGAGTATGTCCTTCAAGGGCCAAGCTCAGTCCAGCACAGGCCACCCAGATGCCTTGCCTTCACCCACTTCAGAAACTGTGACCCTCTGGGACAAACGCACTTGACCAGGGACACACATCTCAGATGTCTCTGTGGCTGCCAGCAGTAGAGCTTCTTGTGAACTCCAAGGTGGAATTGGGAAAGAAAGAAAATGCAACCAAAAGAATCGTTATGATACCTCCAGCTCCATGTCACAGGCAGACGGCAGCTGCTGCCCCGAGAAACCTGCAGGTAGCTGTTAAGCCATGCAGCTGGAGATGCCTGCATCACAGCCTACATACGGCTTCCTTTCCAACCCAGCTTCATTGCTAGGGATTTGGAGGGAGCTATCTTGAAGGCTGGCACCTACCACAGTATCCAAGTAATTCACTACAAGAACATCCACCACTACATCTCCTAGGAATCGAGTTGCTCTCTGACTCTATAGTTCACTAGTCTATCAGTGAATGCAGGTTTCCTAACAATGGTTTCATATTCTGCCTGAGAATGTAAATTCAACAGCTCAGCCATTAGGTGTGAAATACTTCCCAACCAACTCCAATTTCTATTTGTCCAGGAAAAGCAGAAGGTCAAAGTGATTGCTGCTAAAGCTCATGTGCCCAGGTGTGGAGTGGAAGGCACAGGGATGGATGTGGACATCAAGCCTGAGGCTCTTCAACCCAAGCCCCCAACCCTGGGAATCCATCCCAATGCTCAGAGTCCAAGCTGATGCCACTTCATGCTTTGCCATGTCACCCAGGGCACAGTGCTGGCCAGCAAACAATAATCTCAGTAGGACCCCAGGCTCTTTGGGAATAGAGTCTCATTCTTCTTAATCTCCCTGGGTCTAACATGGTGTCTGGCCAGTGAGTGTGACAGGTGTTATTATAAAGAAGTGGGTAGCGGAGCCCAAATGAGAAAACTAAATAGATAATGCAGGAAATTATGTTTTCTTTTGGCAACTACATTATCAATCATGGGCCTGTTAGTGGGAGATAAGGGTAATTATAAATGTGAGTTTATATTTTGCATGAGAGAAACATTACCAAAATAAAGTTAAGAGACAGCTCTCCTTAAGGAGAAAAAAGGTTAAAAGCCAAACTCTCCTCACTCAGGCAGAAAAGAGAAGTTGGTCTTCTGGGAAAGATTTAGTTCCTGATTGTATACATAGTGTGTGACACAGATTCACACCTCTTGCCCTGCAATACTCCCAAATACACCCCTACTGCTCCCTAAATTATTAAGTCATCTTAGCTAACCAGGTTGAAATTGCAGGTCTCATAACACAAATCTCTCTACTACCCAGAGTTATTCCAGGGTTTACAAACCAGGCAAAAGCAAGAAAGCAACCATACAGAGTTGGTGACAGGTGGCAATCCTGTCACTTCTTTATCCAAACCCAGGCTCATGCACTTCAAGCACTAACCCTATAGCAAAATTCAGGGAGCTCCAGAGGGCTGGTGCTCCAGGCCTTGCCCTGACATTATCTGCTAGATTTACAATATGAACCACTTTCTAATTTTTTCCAAGATCCCACAACACTTTTCTCCAGGGTTGGCTCAGACTTTTTTTTTTGTAAACCAGCTGCGCTTACAATGTCTAAGACCTCCCCAAACTGGTGCTGGAGATATGGCTCAGTAGTAGAACGCTTGCCTAGCATGTACAAGGCCCTGAGTTCAATCCCCAGTACCACCAAAAAAAAAAAAAAAAAAGACCTCCCCAAACTACAAAATGACTTTTCTCCTTTCCACAGATGACAGGAACAGTTAGTTTCCCTGACTTCATGTGCCTCTGTATACACACAGATTTGATACACACAATAACTGATATATGCTGACTTTACACAATAATTTCTGAAAAAAAAAATACAAAGAACTTGGAAAGAGAGAACACTGAACAAATTCCAGAACATTCCACAGCTCATTCTCCCAGACCTGCCATTTGGGGCCGACTATGGGTCCTCCTACACCACATCCTCATATCTAATCAGTCACTAAGCCTCCTCAAGTCCTTCTTCATTAACTGCTGTGCCTCCTACCTCACCATTCCCACTCCTGGTACCATCCCTCAGTGTGACGGCTCTAGGTTCAGTCCCCAGTACCACACAACACACACACACACACACACACGCATGCACACAGTAATACTCATTTCCTCAACATGGACACCTACTTCTTTTGCTCTGTGCCCTTTGATCACCAATGTGAATGCTCAATGTGAATGCTCAATGCTCTGGCCAGAGTCCCCTAGTCCTACCTAGCCCAAGCACTCCCCTGGTGCCAGTCTCCAAATCGGCCTTCAGCTGGGCTCTAACCGTGTCCCTTTCTGGGAAGTATTCCGACTTCTGGTGCCCTCCTGGACCAGTATCTTCCATCTGAGCCACTTCTTTGCACTGGGCATCATCTAGGTCACTCTCTTCTCATGTGTATCACTAATCTCCCAGGTGGGTTACACAGATAGCTCCAATTTAGGGGTGTCACTACTCTATGGTCCTCCAACAATCCCTCAGTCCCCAGGGCCTAGCAGAGTCCCTCACTTAAGAGCTTCCTTTCTTCCACTCCAGGCAGTGACATTCTGTGGCTTCCTTTACTGGGATCTTTACTTCAACGTCACAGTGTTCCACACTCAGTAAATCTAGATATAAACAACACTTTGTATGTGCTAAGCTCCCTTCCATCAATCCACTCCTTTCCAATACGACAAAGGCAGTGTCCTTACACCCTAGAAGATGAGCAGAGGATACAGGGGACCTGCCAGGTGAGCATTTCAGACTCCATAGAAGTTCTGAACACAGGTTCCCCCATTCCCTACACTGAGGATGGTTTCCCCAAGCTGTGAGGTTCACAGACGCTGGCTCTCTGATCTGTTAAGACGATGATTCCTACCACCCCTAGATAAGCTTTCTGGAACTGAGGGAGCCCCCATCAGGCTTTAGCTTATTGCCAGCGGGAGAGGAGAAAGGGCAGGTTTCTTATCTTCCTTCTACCACTGCAGTTCAGAGGACTCCAAGCCTCCAGTACTCTGTGAACTTCTTTTTAAGGTTTTCTTTTGGGGGGGGGTCTTTTTGGATTTCGCATATTTCAAGCCATTAAAATTTTATACTTATTGATGCTTAAATTGTCTTTTTTAGACAACTTTTTTTTCCCCTTCACAGTACTGGGAAGAGAAGCCAGGGGCCTTGCACTGTGCTACATCCCCAGCTTTCCTCATTTTTTATTTTGAGATAGGGTCACTAAGTTGCATGTGACTCAAATGTAACATGGTCCTCTTCCCTCAGCCACCCAGAGTGTCATCTGTGAACTCCTGCAGGGGCTGGGTAGTGAGATCTGCCCAGGATGCTCAGAACCACTTACAACTCAGCAAAAGACAGAAAAGCTTTGGTTTGAAAAGCTTCCACAGCATCTGTAATCCAAATCAAAGGCCTGTTAATGACCTCACTTCCAAAGAACAAAGCAAAAATCTCCAAGTCAGAAACTCCCACAGCCAGGAGGTACCCCTTTTGCTGCCATTTCATGTCCTTCTCCCACCCTCTTCTGCCCCATATTGCCCTCCTACGACACCAGGCCCTTCCTTCTCACCCATCCTCAGCAGTTTGTTCTTCCCAAACTCTCTCTAAAAAGTCCAGATAAAATTGATCTAAACCTTCAGGTCGACCTCTGCCTGGGAACAGCACCACTTCCAACACTGCACCCTCACCTCAACCCTTCTGGTCGGGCCCTGGACCTTCTGCTACACCCAGTAGGAGTACACAGAACACTGCTGAGCTCTTAAAAACTGCTCCACAACAATGCATTTGCTGAATTATGTAACACCAAGAAAAACCAAAGTTCCATGATGTTTCTATTGCTGGAAACTTTGCTGAAGATTCAGCCCTTCAGTCAACCTACTTACAATGTCCCCTTTTATGTGCTGCTGAGCTCATCTGAGCCCTCTGGAAGCAGTGTCTGGAGGATTCCTGTGCATTCCCCAGACCAGGGACACTATTAAACTATTACTTTACAGAGAAACAGCCACTCCAGATCCATGCATTATGCAGACAGGGGTCTATGCAAGGGGATATGTCCCAAACCATCTTGATGCAATTATTTCCTTGTGTTATGTTTTGTAGTCTCACCATTGTTCTTCAAGAGAGCTATTCTGAGGCTTTATAGGAAAAATGAATTATGACTTGCTGTACATTCCACACCTCCCAATGTACCACCAAGAGCTTCAAAGCTTTATTCAGTGGCTCCCAAGACTGAGTCAAACGATTTCACAAACCAGCTTGCGAAGGAGTGTCATACAGATCCTGTCATGGTCCCTCAATCCCCCTTCATCCCCACATCTCATCTGTCTGTGTTGTATTCCCATCACCCAGACAAGTCGTCCCAAGCCCAGGGTCACAAAACCCACATTCTATCCACCAGAAGCTCAGCAAAGAGCTGGGGGAAGAGAACCATCCCCAAAATACAGGTTTGGAGGAACAGATCAGCCACTCGGTTCCATGGAGAAAGTAACTGAGGACAGTACATCCTCCTGGATCCATGCTATATAGACCCTGACTCCTAAGGGTGGTGTCCTTCCTGATGGCCAGAAAGGGAAGGCAGCATTCTAGGCCAGGTGAGACCTCAAGCCTCAAGAAAAAGGCACAATACATGATGTAGGAAGTATGGACTTAAGAGCCAGAGGCACTGGGCCAAAGTCCCACTTAGCAGCTGGGTAACCTTCACCAAGCCAGTTATTCCTTTCATGCCTCATTGTCAATCTGCAAGGGGGGACCACAGTACTTACTTCATAGGATTACTGTGAGGGTCTGGTGAGCTTATTTGTATGAAAACGCATAGGAACTATGCACACAGAGTAGACACTCACCATCTTATCCTGGCTATTGTAATTACCCACTTCCTTCCCTTTGCTTTGTGTAGACATGACAGCAAATGCCTCTCTCAAAACTCAAAACTTCCTGAAACCCTGTTTCCTTTCAACCTCCTTCTCCTACCTCCAACACTTCAAATACCCAGTGTCCATCACACCATGCTGACCTTGCTCTCTTTTTCAGCAAACACCTCAGCTTCTTATAAACTACTGGATCCACTTGGTGGCCAAGGCAGGAATGTTTACACAGGTTTTTATCATTAGGCATGTTTTGGAAATCCATGTGGTAAATGCTGAGGCAGGGCAAAGGAGAAAACAAGGCATTAAAAAGATCAGAAGCAGGTCTCCAACTCCTTGCATTACAGTTGCAATGGTCATTCTCTGCTGAAGCTGGAATCTGTTGAAAGCTTCTGTTCTGATTTCAAACTGTCAGCTTCCCATGCAGACCTGGGAGGGAGATACGGCAGATGGGAAAATGGAGGCAGAAAGGAGAAGGGGTGGAGGGTTGGATCCCAGGTGTCAAATGAGCTGTCTGGGTGCTCTTGTTTAATGACACATCTTCAGAGAGTCTTGCCCATCAGACAGACTCCTGTCCTTCTTCAGCAAACATTTGCTATGATGACTGGGAGCTCGGACCATTTATTCTTTTTTTTACTAAGACTTCTGGTGGGGTATGGATCTCATAAATGGTAGGCTTTTGTTTTGTTTTGTTTTAAATCGGTACCAGGGATTGAACTCACAACCCCGTGCTTGCAAGATAGGTGCTTATGCCCCTGAGCTAAGTAAATGGTAGGCTTATGGCTCAGATGACATTAACTTTCAAAATTAAGTAGAGGGTACAGGGGAGCCAGTCCATCCATCTTCTAAAGCCAAAAAGATAGAAATCTACAAGGTCACAAGACTGATTTGTGCTTACAGCTTCAATCCCAAATATTTGAAATGAACATTTTGGTGTAACAAAAACATGTCCTATGAATGCCAAAAAATAAAAACAGAACCTACATTTCTACATGACAGATGATAAACTTTACCCTCCAGACCAACTGATTACGTAAAACGATTATGAAATGCTCATTACTCTGAAAGAATGTCATAGAATCAGTAAGTGTGCCACCTTCTTTCCTAAAGACCAAACTATCTTGGATCTGCCAAGCTTCAGGGCTGAGAAGGACTTCTGGGAAGGCAGAGCCTGGTCTGCCTGCTACCACAGCTGGATGAAACCTGCCTGCCAGACCCCCATGAGCAGGCAGCGACATGCGCACCAGAGCCCTCTCCTTCTGGGAGGGCAGGTGCCGGTGAGAGCACCAGGCTTGCCTTAAAAGGCAGAACTATATTCTCAGCTTCTCCTTGCTTACAAGGTGACCTCAGACAGGCCACTGAACTTGGCTGAGCCTCAGTGTCAGCAGAGTTTGAGCACCGTTTGAGGGTTCTAAAGAATTTGAAAGTTAGTATTTGGAAAAATGTAAACCCCCTATTATTACACACTAACTGCAAAGCCCAGCAGAGGTGAGCTACTGGTATTAGGAGTATAGCGCAGGGGTAGTGTATGGAAAACAAGTCCAGCCTGGTGTGGGAGTATCTGTCTATCCCAACACATAGACACAAAAGCACTCTGCAGATCGTTAGCTGAGTCAATTTTTTTTATTGACCAGTGTTTTCCGACTTTCTATACCCTGTAGACTTTCAGAACCACTGCTATGTGAGTTCACAGAGGTAACTGCAGACATTTCCAACCACTGAATTCCCCCAATTTCCAGGTGAGCCTCTGTTTTACAGTGCTCCACCTCTGAAAGCAGTTAAGCCTGCCTGCCCCCTTGTTCACAGCTAGAGCCAGCTCACTCTCCACCCCTGGGGAAAGGCAGGATTGATGAGACTATCACCAAGGGAAGAGGAGCAGCTGGGCAGCAAGGAAGGGATATTGTGACTGACACGTGGCCTTGGGAATAGGCCAGGCTCAGGAGAGAAAGCAGGAAGGAAAGGCAGGAGTGTTTCAAAAACTCCTGGCGCTTTTATAATTATAATAAAATATGGCAGGAATCTAAAGATAAGGAAAGAAAGATTAATTGAAACAAAGCAAAATGAACAAAAGCCAAGGGTTCCACAAGAAATCTGGAGTCTGGCTGGCACTGGATTGCTTTAGTTGCTCTACTTGACACCAAAAGGCAAGTACATCTCTGACTATTAGGGACCACGAGGTGCCCAGCAACTATCTGCACACATAGATGCCTAGAGAAAGACCACAGGATCTTAACCCCGAAAAAAAGCACTCATTTCCCAGGCCCAGAGCATTAGGACACCCCAAAACTTTAAATGTCATAACAATTCAAGAATTCTATTCAAGAATAGAAACTTTAAATCTCATTACAATTCAAGAATTAACCTTCCACATCATATTTGGTTTAGGGATAAAAAAAAAAATTTAAAAATAAGCAAATGGAGCCCCTAAAGGTAAATCCTGAAATCACACACTCATTGGCTTTTTGTTTTGGGGGTTGTTTTTTTGTTTTGTTTTTTTGTTTTGTTTTGTTTTTTGTATTGGGGATCAAACTCACAACCTCATGTTTGCCAAGCAGGCACTTAAGCCACTGAGCTAAATCCCCAGCCCCACACACTCATTGGAAGCGGTCACATCTCAAACCTCTGTACTACGCAGTTCACAGCGGGCCATCATAATAATAGGAAATTTAATATATATGACAATAACCAAACAAATGAATGAATACAGACATAAGTGAAGACGTGTCTTTCTAATAGTGTTCACAAAGAGCAAGTGGTTAATGGGAGACACTAGGAATGTGTCTTGCTCTGTCAAGTTCAAAAACGTACCATGAACACGTTTAGCAACTCAGCTGAACTTTATGACATTCACATCTACATATAACCCCAGTGTTGACCTGAGACTGGTGAGGGAGATACCACTGCCCCCATGTTTCAGCTGAGAAACTGAGCTTTGAAGATGATGTGCCTGAAGGCCACATTATTAGAAAGTGGTAGAGGTAAAACTAGAACCTACTAGTTCTAATACTACAAGATACTAGTTACAGTGATTTTCTATCAAAGCCCCATGTCACTACTCAATAACAGCACTGGTTTTTTTTGTTTTGTTTTGTTTTGTTTTGTTTTTTTAAGTAAGATATAGAAAGTAGTATGTTTGCTGAGATGTTTCACCAATAAAGCGCTCTCCCTTCAGGGTGGAGACTGGCTGGAGACATCTGGTTATTTATCACTGCTGGGATGTTTTCCCAGGCTGTCTTCCCCTGCAGTCAACCAGGTCAGGAAGTGCTGCTTGGGCACTTTCAGAGGGGAGGGCTTTTACTGCGATCTAATGGAAGGGACCCAGGAAGAAAAGGACTGCAACTTGCAGTTAGAACATCAAAAAGAGACACACAAATGTAAAGGAAGAACCCCGGATGATAGGCCAGGGTCAAGGAGGTTAACGACAAGGCTGGGACAGACTGAAGACACACCCAAGTCCCCCAGGAGCTGGAGTCAGGGCCTGTCTGGCAGAGTTAAAGCATTAAAGAACACACTGCTTTCTTTTCACTCTAGAACCAACAATTTGCCAAATGCATTCCTTGATAAACATGCTGGGGGTGGGGGGAGCATATTCATGACCCTGAACTACCAAAAGGAGGGGGATATCACATTTCCTGCACAATCCTTTTAGGAGATTAGCACCTTCTTAAATGGCAATGAAGTTCAGCCTAGGGGCCCAAGGGAGACCAGAGAGTAATTCTCCTGGGAGAGGGTGGGTATCTGCTTATAGGAAACACAGTGAGAAAAGAAACTTCTGACCTGCTCTAAGCAGAGTTGCTGGAGCCACCTCAACCCAAAGTATGAAGCTGTTTAGAGCTAAAATGAATTTACAAGGTCCCGTTGCCACTGCCTCCAAGCCTAGCATGTGGGATGCAATTCCCAAGATCCCAAGATGCTTTCTAGGGTCTCTTCTTACGAGAATCCTTCAGGACAACTACAAACTATGGCTGGTGTGCAACAGAAGGATCCCCACCCTCCTCCCCCTAGAGAGGGGAGAGGGCTCTGCCAGACATCAGCAAGGCTAGGACCTGTCAGCAGCTCCACTGCACCTGATAGTGCTGGCTCCTAAGCCACCTCCTGAAAACTCCTGAGGTCTGAAAGAATCAGGATGCCTGGCTCATACCCCCACCCCGCAACAGAAGCCCCAAAAGAACTGGGGCTCTTCAATTCCTGCCAAACTGGTGGTGATGTGCGATTATCCATCTCATCTTTTCCACAAACTACATATTTTGTCCATGAGTTTAATTTGCCTTCCTTGTTTTCAGCATGAAAGATTCCTAAAATCCCCTTGGAGGAGGAGTGAACTCGGCCCCCAGCAGTGGTGCCAGGAATGAAAGCAGAGCTTTAGACAGAGGTGGAGCTCTGGCCTCCAGTTCCAAGCAGAGAACACTTCTGGGTGCTACAATAGACCCTCAGCTGCATGGTAAGGGTCTGGGGCCACCCCAAGACTCAAGGCTTTGGTTCTCTGGGGAAAATGGTTCTACATTATTCTCAGTGAGGAAAATTGCTCAAATCTACCTACTTTGCCATGGCCAGTCTCCGCCTCCGGCTTCAAGATTCTTTTCAAACTGGCATCAAAGTCCTGCTTAGGGCTCAGGTGAATCAAAACTCATCGTGGCTGGAGGTGGTTACCCCTTTACATCAATCCAATTTGAAATCCACTCTCCCAAACCACTCAGCCTCCCCCTTGGGGGCCGCCTTCTGATTATCTTACTCAGAACAGGCCACGATGCAGACCCTCCTCTGCCTGGGTCCTTCTGCCTGGCTGTCTTACATGGCTCCAGGACTGGGGCCCTGCAGTGCTGAGTGTTAGGCCTGGCTTGGTCGGATCTCTCGGTGATCACTCTCTTCCGCCCTAGACTTCTGTTTTGTTTTCTCTTGTGAAAGCAGGGAAGGGGCTTCTTCTGGGTTTTTCTAACTTTAAACTCCCACCTCTCACACTGGAAGATGAAGGGGAAACATAACTGTGCCCCCTTATCTCCTGTCCCCCTTCTGCTCAGGAACACACCCCTGCGTCAGCACCTGCTTTTATATCTGCTTTGCACAGAAGGTCACCACAGAGGCGCCACCTGCATTCAGCCATTAACCCCAGTGTGCCCTGGCCTGCTAATGCAGTCGGCAAGTTCCCCTGAGGCCCCTTTTCAAAGACAAGCTGAGGCCAGCGAGGCCCCAGCAGAGTGAAGCCAACAAGCTCGCCCGAGGCCCTTGAAGGAGGCAGCTGTGCCCCCGAACCCAGCTTGGTAAGTGCTCTGAAAGGTGGAGATGAGTGCACTGGATGAGATAATGCAGAATTCCCTGAAGTTTTGCATCCCGGAACTAGATGCCAAACACCTATTAACTCCATCCCAAATGCTGCTCAATCCCAGGCTGCTAGTGGGGCCAGGAAACCCTAGAAATAGAATTTTCAATGGTTGTTTCCTTCCAATTTTTGGCCTTTTGTGCTTTTTTGCAACAAAACTAAACACCTCTCCTTAAGGTATCTGTTAAACTGTCAAAACTTAATAAATCACTATCATTTTTGCTAATATGTATTGTTTCACCCAAGTCTTACCCACTAAATTATTATATTAGAGATCTCTTCTCTTCTCTTCTCTTTAAACAATTTATATAAAACACAGGTGATAGGAAACAGGCTGGTGGATGTCGACATGCAAAGGAGATCCGAGGATGGAAGAGATAGCAGGGAAGGAAAAGCAAAGTAAAAACGCTTAAGATGTGCTATGCATGCACACCACCACCTCCCCAAGAAAAATGGAATTATTATTTATGGCAAACATACACTAGTTTTTAAAAAAGCATAAAATGAAATAATAAACTTTGAAAGAATAGATTGTATCTCTACTTTGCCTACTGCTACAATTAATACCACCTCACTGGGCTCCAGTTCCCACACTGGGCGCTTTAAAAGTCAACAGCACATTTAAACACCATAGCATACTGAGCTGGATATTATTGATATTAGCACAATCACGTCACAACATTTACCACCAGCCAAACATCTACGAGCTCATGTAATCCTCACGGCAACGAGGGGGATGTTAGCACTATTCCACTGTACACAGAGGGACACCAAGGACAGAGGGGCTCAGTCACCTGCCTGAGCTGGGAAGAGGAACCAGCAGTTGGGAGCTGAGCTTCTCACCCTCTCACACAGCGTCGAGGGTGGTCTGCCTCACAGGGCTTCATGCACATCAAGTCCCATCAGCCCTGGCTAACGACGGGTCAATAATTCCCTCTCTGAACTGCCTTTCTGATATCCAGGACAGAATTTCTCGCGTATGGCCTATAGCTTCTTTCTCGGCAATCCTTTGCGCTGGAATAACAGTTTACATTTTTCACAAGCCCTGACACAAGCAATGCCTCTACCACCCCTAAAGCACAAAACCCAGGCTGCTGAACTCTTGAGTCTGTCTTCTTCCCTCTGAAAGATGAGGGCCAAGAGAGCTCTCCTATGGTGATATCTGTTAGACAAGAAGAAACGAATGACAAATAAACCAATGAGGGCATGCATGCAGAGGTGTAAACCTATCTGTAATAGCTACCATCACTATTAATTTTTATTTCATGTTTTGAAATCTTATTAAGATTTAAAAACAATATTAAATTCAAATAGTTTGAAAGTCAAGAACCACAGAAGGACCTGCAGGGAACGACTCCCTCCATGTGTTCAGATTTATGATTCATGTTCTTCTTCCATAATTGGGTAACTTGTTGTAGCAATTTAGAAATCTCACCTTCTTCCCAGTCTCAGTTTTCATTAGTGATACATAGATGGTGACATTTATTTCACTTCATCTTATTAACAACAGATAATACATGAACAGGGTACCAACTCAGAAAGAACCAAAACCAATTATATTGCAAAGTCAGCCTCCTAGGTACCCAGGGACTGTTATTCCTTTGCTTTTTGCCTTTCAGCAAGAATCTGTGTATTCACAAGAATATTCATATTATTTTCTCCAATTCAAGCCATAGTCTGTTATATACACTCTTCTGCCAGCGTTTATCAGTGCACACACTACATTAGCACAGCCTCCTTCTAAGGGCCACAGTGTAGTCTGCCGCATGGATATACCACAATTACCCAATGGGCCTCAGTTACCTCTCACTGCCTGCAATCAAGAACGGGGCTAAGGAACCACCTCAGCTGATGTCTGAGGCAGAAAGGCTGCTGGTTGCCCTGGTGACTCTGGTCCCCTTTCCTACACACCAGATTGTCTATAGGCCACATTTCCCATCCCACCCCCTTGGAACCAGGGTTGGCCATAGGACTAAATTCTGCCTGTAGGATATAAACAAATGCACATACATGGCAATGTTTTAGGAATTGTTAGGGATTTCCTTATGATCAAGCAGATATATTCCTTTATGTTCTTCACTTTCATTTGTCAGGAGAAAAAAAAGTGAGACTTTGAAACAGACAAAAATGATGGTCATACACAACATACGTTTGTGTTATCTCACTTGCTTTGAGCTGTTTTACACCTCTTTCAAGGAAAGAGTAGCATTAATAAGTATATGTGCCTTATCCTAAAAATGCAAATTACATCCAATGGAGATGCAACTGAAATTATAGTGGACATTGATCAGGTTTGCATCTAACGAGAAGTTCGTTTCGGTATTCCTAATGGCCTGTATGTGTGTTCTGTTCTTCTTTGAGCCAACTGTAACATTTTACTGGCTCCCTCATTCATTAATGAGTTAAATAAAATCTCTACCATTTATTTTATATTGTTAGAGAGTCATGGCTTTGCCTTTTTAAGAAAATACATCCTTTTAAAAATCCTTTTCTCAGCCTGGTGTGGTGGTGAACACCTGTAATCCCAGCACTCAGATGCTGAGGCAGGAGGATCACCACAAGTTCAGGGCAGCCTGGGCTACAAAATGAGCTACAAGTTCAAGACCAGCCTGAACTGCATAGTGAAACACTGTCTCAAAAAGACACACACACACACACACACACACACACACACACACACAAACTTTTCTCCATCTTGTTGTCTGGGGCAAAGAGGCCCATTATCTCAGACAATAAGACTGAGACTTTAGTGACAAGGAATCTCTGGTCCTGCTACCTTGCAGGGCTACGCCCTCTTTTGGCTTCTCCCCCAGATTTTTATGTGCGAGAAAAATGTTTACCTTCTTCAAGCCGCTGTTATTCGGGCTTTTCTGTTACAGTCAGACCTCACAATGAAATGACGTCTAGAGAAATTGTTACTGATAGACTCTGCAATGATTTCATCTGAGCGCAGCTGCAAACTCTGCTTTACGCCGTTCTGGGCAGACACCGCTAATCAGTCACGGTGCCTTCTTCCCACACAGCCCTTACTCAGAAAGCTTCTCAAGGTCACATTCTAGGTGGCCATTAGTATCGAAAAGAATTATGAATGACATTTAATTACCATTCCCTCTACAGGGTAACAAATCAGTACATGTTCCTCAGCTGTCCAGGTTCTAACACAAACTTGGTGATTTATACTCTCCTTACTCCGGAGAGGATTTAGGGCAGCCAATTGCTGGGACCTAAGTGAATGCCTGTAGAGTTTTAGGACTAGAAGGTGTCTGTCTTTCCCACCAGCGCTCACCCAAGGCCCTTCCCTTCAGTGAGCATCCTCGGCCTCTCACCACAGAAGTCCCAGTGGGACCGTGTCACCAGGGTACATGAAGACCATTAGGAGCTAGGCTCTGGGCTCACTGGGGCAAATATAGTACTAATGCAGGAAGACTAGGCCAGCAGCGGAGGCAGGCAGGCCGTGAGAAGAAAGCCCAAACTATTATTCAATCCATGCCGGAATAGAGAGATAGACACACAAGGAAGAAATCAGAGGACCTAGTGTCTCCTCCAGCTCTGCTCCTAATTAGCAGTGTGACTAAGCAAAGCACTTCCCCTCAGATGGCCCAGCTGAGACCAGGCAAGATGATTCTCAGCCCTGAAATTATATCTCTTCTGCCCAGAACAGAACACAGTCGGGGCAGCCTCCAGAGGAGCTTCAGCTGGACAAGCCAGGTGCAGAACCACCCTCTTTACCCACCTTTATTGTGGTGACTCTGACTGTGGCAGCTTCCTGGCAAATAGCCGGGCAGCAGAGAGAAGGGCTGACAGCCTGGATGACTTGGGCCTCCAGACGGTATGCAAACAGGAAGCCAGGAGGGGTGATAATTGTTTAATCTGTGCTCCAGCAGCACCTGTTGAGTTCTCTCTAATGATGTGAAAAGTCAAGCTTCTAGGGAATAACACTTTCTTATGGTTGTTAGTGTGGATCGTGATGTGCCCTCAGAGAAGATGACAGGAACAGTACTCCCCTGGCAACTGCCTACAGTTCTTTTTCTCTAACCTCCAAGCTAACAAATGTCAATAAATTCAAAGGTATATTTTGTGCACCTGCCATGTGCCCTGCACTGGTGCTGGTGAAAGACCCACTGAACATTAAAAGGGAAAGGAGATTCATAGGCTCCCTCCCTGCCAACCAAGCACTGACAGCTGTGACTGCAGGAACAAGCCCAGGTCACTGGACAGGAAGTGAGGGGATCAGATGGCAAGATAACTGGGGAGGGAATGAGCACAACAGACAGGCCAGGACAGTCCAGGCTGGGGTCTAAAGGCAACCTGGGAGAATGCACAGCCACCCAAGAACTAGCTGGCTGCAGCTGCGGGGTCAGCACAGGACAGCGTGAGGGGAGAAATGCCCCTGGAGTTTCCGAAAGGAGGACGGGTCTGGCTGGAGCAGTGACAGTTGCCAAGCGGTACAGGGAGAGAGAGGGATGCGGAGTGGACGAGGTGGGGCTGAGCTCTTTACCTCCAGGGCCCGCCCCCCAGCCCTGGAGTTCACCATGGAGGAAGTTTGAGGTGGAGAATTTACATTTTTACCAAGTTCCCAGGGGTTACTGCTACTGAGGCTCTAGTCTGGACTGGAGAGGGTCAGAAATTCTGCGTCACCAGGAGCTCCCTGAAGTGTTTCCTCAAAGAGACAAAGAGACTTGAAAGTGGGATCCGTTTAATTTGCACCTGCTCTTTTCCACTTCAACAAATGGCCTTTCTGTTCCCTGCACCTTTTTCTGTTGGTAAGTAGAGTGATTAGCAGACATCAGCCATTACCTAGGGAGTCTATTCACACTCCTACTTCTCATTTCTGTGTGAAACACACTAAAAATCAAACAAATTAGCAGCCATGATTCTGAGCCATTGACCAGAACACACTTTCATTGGAGATGTCATCTTCTGAGAAAGAGCAGGAGGAGTCCACTGCAGGTCATATCACTGTGAGTGCCTACTCTGCGCTGGGCACTGTGTTTCTCCCTGTATGTACATCTTGATAGCCACACTGCTAGAGAGGGGCTATCATCCCCATTTTACAGATGAAAACACTGAGGCAGAGAAGTGAGGTGATGCAGCTTGCTCAGCACACCTCTGATAGAAGTCACAGACGGGATTCAAAACTAAAGTTGCCCGCTGCCCAGCCGGTGCCAGCTATACACACTTGCTGTGTCTTCTCATCTCTGTCTCTCCAGATCTGCAGGAAGCTCTCTGAAGTTGCTTTGCAGCACAGCAGTTGACATCACTGAGGGCCACCTACACTAGTTCCCTGGGCACAGTGTCCTCAGACATGGAACCACAACGCAAGCCCAGAGCCTGAGCCTCGTGAAGGCTGTGAGTGGCGGGCGCCACCCCCACCTCCACAGGCCCCTAGGACCTCAGGGCCACCCCATCCCCACTCTGTCCCTGCTGCCCTCTCGCCTCCTTACCCTATTTTTCCAGGCCTCCCTCCTTGCTGTCAGCCTGAAGATAACTGGGCAGAAAGATTCCAGCGACAGAAAGAGAAATAAGCCAGTCACAGAGGCAAATACTGTATAGTTCCACTCCTTCAGGATACCTCAGGGTAGCCACATTCCTGGAGGATTCTGAGACATAATATGGAAGGGTGGTAGCCAGGGGTCAGGGCGTGGGCCAGGGAGTGGCTGCTTAATGATACAGACTTCCAGTTCCTGGAGATAAAAGGGTTTCATAGATGGATGGGGGTGATGGTAGCAGAACAATGTGCATGCACTTAATGCCAGGAAGCACACACTTAAAAACGGGCCAGACGCTAACTTTTGCCACAGTTTTTCAATGGAATTAATGAATGAATGGATCTAGTGAGAGAAGAGAATGAGATTTCACAAGTTCCTGTTCTGGCCAGTCTTTGCCTCCTGTGTCCAGGGCACACTGAGGCACAGCAGGAAGTGAAAATTCCACTGAGCAGAGGTGGGAGGAGAGGGCCGAGCTGGGTGGAAGCCCCATCTCTGAATCACACTGCTGAGGCCCCAGGCTCTTTATCGCCCATGGGCTCTAGTGCCTGATTTACTAGCAGAGAATCCCAGAGCCTCCATCTCTGTAATCTGCTTTCTCCAAGATGCTTATGTGCATGAAGACCTTGGCCCTAGAAGGGGATGTGTACCCAGAGTCACCTCCTGAGATCTCCCAGGCAGCTGAAGGTCTGCATCCCAAGCCCTAGCCCTAGTCCTGGAACTCAATTCAGCAAGCATCTGCTGACCTACACAGTAGAGAGCTCAAACACATGGACATGAGTCAGGAG
>PVLA01006976.1:0-112679 GCA_004027455.1 Hydrochoerus hydrochaeris
GATTCAAAATATATCAATAGATAAAATTAACAGGACTGCTAATTGAAAAATCGTAAGGATTCTTTTTTC
This sequence comes from Hydrochoerus hydrochaeris, assembly GCA_004027455.1. NCBI lineage: Eukaryota > Metazoa > Chordata > Mammalia > Rodentia > Hydrochaeridae > Hydrochoerus > Hydrochoerus hydrochaeris. The sequence continues at coordinate 70 of PVLA01006976.1, forward strand.
TAGTTTTTAAATTAAGTGAATAGAGAAATTATTTGAAGAGTTATGAATTCGGAGAAATAAAATTTAGAAAGACATTAGGAAATCAGTTTTGACCTTTTGGAGATTGAATGCCTTGCGATGTGAACAACCACGAGGGTGGATACATAGATGATTGTGTATGTGTACTGAGAACTGAAAATGTATGAATAGTATTTGAAGTAAGGTTAGGAATGAGGTATCTGTGCATAGAACATTGAAGTTAAAGGCAGCACAGACTAACACAGGACGGGCAGTGAGAAATTCTACAGTTTAATAGTTTATATAGACTATGGAAACTCAAAAGATGTACGTAGGTTGAAAGAATAAAGAGAAGAAAAGAAAAAAGAAAATATCAATTATTCAGGGATCTACACAACAAGAAATCTTACAGGAAAAAGGTAATTAGGTCTGACCAAAATTTTCAAAATTCTGAAAAGCGATTTAAGACCTAGCAATGCATTCTGCAAACTTTGTATTCGAGGCTTTGAAATAGGTCTTGGGGCTGTAATGAAATAAAAATCCACAAGTTCTAGAACTTTAAATGGTAACATGAAAAAATGACCATCACACAATTGAATAAAATTTGATACATACCAAAATGAACAAACACAATATCCTCTGAGGGTATATGCAAAACTTGAGGATAATATTGTGTCTTGGGAAAGAATAATGCTTAAAGTGTGATTCATGGGTCATCAATAATGACATTGTATCAAATATACATAGTTTTAATCCTCCTATAGAACAGTGAATGATAAAAGTAGAAGAAGCTGACTGTAAGCAAGAGCTGTCAAAACAAACCAGGCTGTTTTTTGTCTCAATTTCAAAAGGAGAAAGAAAAAGCACTTTCCTATGTGTTTCCACAGTTCACAAGCAAGCGGAACCTAGACAGAGATACTGAAATGAGATAGAGGAAGACAAGTAAGGACTCTGTCTCCATAAAACTAATACTTTCATTCCATCATGATCATCAGGTCTGTCTCAATCTTGAGCTTATGAGTAGTATTCAAATTTATTTTTGGAAAGACTTGATAACTGGATTTATAACATATACAGTTTGCTTTAATAGACAAATTTCAAAAACCTTACGATGAATGAAAATTTGACTGCCCTGAATTTTTTAAGCACTAATATCATTGACAATTTTATTCTGATGAAAACAGAATATTCAATGAAATTTTACATATGAAAAGGAAGTAAAAATTGAAGCGTATTTATCACCTTAACAAGATAATTTTCTTCAAAACTATGCTTAAAATTAAGCAACTAACCTACACAATTTTAAAATGATTTCTGTAGTTTCCTTGACCTTTTAGTAGACAAAGTTTTAAGGGAAAAGTTCATCTCAGTAAGTTCCTAAAAGTCAAAAGGAAAACTTCAGGCTATTTTTAAGTCTGGAAAAGGCCAAAACACTTAAAATTTTGCAACATTGTGCTTTTTCACACTATAAAATTACCTTGAAATGGCAAATTCAGAATAAAGTCACATTAAATTTGTTAGTAGGTGACAAGTTGTTTTCAAATCCTAGATAACTGATTTTTATGTTAGTATGTTAGAAAATGAGAAAAATAATTTCTTCCAGATCCATCCGGTGTGTGACTGATTAGTTCAGCATTAACCACCGCAGCAAAAACACAGATACTCACCCTACACCTCAGGACTGGGAAGGGATTTCATATCTTGCTCTTGATATTTATGACACTTATATAATTAAATTTGTGAGTTATATGTGTGTATACGTGTGTGAGTGTGTGTGCATGCATATGTGTGTGTACGTGTGTGTGTTCAGGACAGACTCATATTTCTGGGCTTAATCAATTCCTTTTTCTCACCCTCTTTCAGTCACTTGGACTAAGGCTTTGTCCTCTGCTGCTCACACTAATGGGAAAAATTTTTTAAAAGTTTAGAAACTTGGAAATATATTTCATATAGCATGTTAAGAAAATAAAAATTATGAATTTTATTAAGAAATCAAAAAACTTTCTTTTAAAATTCACTTAAATATTTTAAAAATAAAATATCTCACAGATGAGTTTAAAATTATTTCCATCTGAGACTGGGACTTGATAACAAAGGCAGAGAGCTATGTGTGAAGGAGTAGACAGAGAAAAGAATCAGTGATTTGATCTATTTCCTGCCACATTATCTAAAAAGTGATTTCCTTTTATTGACATTATATTGATTACTGAGTGTTTTTATTAAACTAAAACATCAAAGAAATTCAGTAGAAAAAGTGTATATATATATATATGTGTGTGTGTGTGTGTGACATGTATGTATAAGTTATATATATATATATATATATATATATATATATATATATATATAGCAAACCTAGCCCAACATATCACTACATAAAAGCAAAAAGAAAGACTCAAAGTCTCTGAGACTAGCGCAGTATCTGGACCAATCTGTGGATCTTGCTGGAGACTTCGATTCTTTTCCCATTTTTCAGTACGTATTTATGTAACTTTTCAAGGACAAGATCTGGGAGATTGAGCTGGGAAAGGTATATACATGGGAATATTTTCCTCTGATTGATCCTTTATTCCTTTGTAAAGGTATTTTTATTTTCTATTTTTAAACATTTTAACTAGCTCTGTTGAAACATTGCTGACATAGTAGGTAACTGGATATATTTAATCTGTTCACAATTTGATGAATATGAAGACATAAGTACAGTCATGTACCAATAACCATAATCAAGGTAATAAACATCTGTGCCATCTGAAAATTTCCTTCTGTCTCTTTGTTTTTTTGTTCATTTATCCCTCTACTGCTTATTATATTCTGTTTTTGGATGAAAACATTTAACACTGTGAACACTGATACTATGACTGTATGATACTGAATTATTAACTAGAGATATTGTGTAGCACAGTATATCTGAGAATCTTCATGACTCACGTAACTTAAATTTTGTATTTATTGAATGACAATGAGATTTCATCTCACAAATGTTAAAAAGTGTTAGAGGTGCAAGGGCTACTGCAGTGGTATAAAAAATCTAAATATAAATCTATCATGGGATGGAGCAATTCTGCTTTTGGGTGCACAGCCAAAATAATACACATTGAAATCTTGAAGAAATAGCTATACTCCAATGCCTCCCTTTTATGTTTTTATAATTTGGTAAGATACATGGCCATTAACTTCATGGGATCACAAGAGCACCATTGATAGATTCTTTGCTCCACCTCATTTCATTTACATGTATGACTGTCTGAAAATCTGAAGTTTATAAAAGATGGATTATGTAGGATTGGTTCAAACTTTTGTTAACCTATAAATGTAAGGAAAAAGGATATGAAAGAAGCAACAAACATGCTTGCAATGAGACAATAAATCACATTGGAATTTAATTGAGGGTCTTATAAATCAAATATTAATAATAAGTAAGATTTGGAGTTTATAAAGAAAAGAAAGAAGATCAAAGAGAGTTTCATGGGGCACTCTTCTTTAATTAATTAACTTCATTGGTACATTTTAGATTACATTAAGGACATATTCATCACAGGCAATTTGGACCTGTACATGATAGATCTTGATTCTTTTTTTAAAATTCTCATTTGCCTCTTCTTCCTTCAACTGGTCTTTCCCCCTTTATTTGCAAAAGCTTTGTTTCTTTCTTCTTTCTTTTATCATTTTCTCTTTTCTCTTCCTTCTCCTCTCCTCCTTCCCTCCCTTTTCCCCCTTCCCATTTGAGCATTTTCTTCCTAGTTGGAACGTGTATTATACATTTTGGTCCTTATTTACACTTTTTGTTTTCACACAAGTGTGATTGTTTTTTCCTTAAGAAGAAGCTCTCTTTACCACACTGGACCATAAATTAACCTTCTTTTTGATCTGAAATGACACACTCATCTTCTGTTTATATGACTGCTTATGAAGCTAACATTCTTAAAAAGATAATCTGGAACAAAGGGAGTCAGTATCTCCACTCACAATATCAGCAGAAATAAGAGTGACCTATTTTGAATCATCTGAATAGATACAAGTAAGTTACTGCAACAGTCTGGAGGAGAGATGTACCACATTCAGAACTGTGGAGAAACAAAAGGGAAGAAAAAGAGTTGTGAAGGCAAAAACATGATAGATTGTCTAAAAGGCTGAATAAAGGTTGCTTGTAAAAGGGAAATAATGAGTATTTGAAGATTTGCAAAGGGATTAAGATAAATATCTTTGATAGGAAATGTGACTATATCTGGGTTGAGGCTATCTAGACACCTGATTAGCATGTAGATAATGACCCAGAAATTCACATGTAAGTCAAAATAGAAGACATGATGTTTATAAACTTTATCAACTAAACTACTAGAACTATTACTAGGAAACAACATAGAATAAATACATAACAGTATTTAATTTTATAAATAGGTTAGTTTAAAAAATGGCAACTACTATGAATTTTATATTATGTATGAGGATAATAAAGTTAATGTTTTCATTAAAAATGTATTGCAGTAAGAGACACATTGCCATTAAAGTACCTCAAAACAATCTCCTCCACTTTAAACATATTTATTCATATTCTTCTCACCTACTGAAGCAGTTCTGCAAATCCACTTTCGTGTCTTTATGAAGTGTGTTGAAAAATATGGAGAATGATGCTGTCATGTGCCAGCCAAAAGAAGAGCAGATTCCTGAAAACATGGTGCCCTGTTCTCACCTGCCTTTTGCACTGTGTCTAGGGCTAAGTTATGGGCTTTTCCCCAACTAACAGGTCAAATGTTTGAAATTTATTCAAGACATAGAGACAGTTATAACAGCACAACTAAAGGCATTCATGAAACAGAACTTTCAGAGTGCTTCCCAAAAATGGAAAAAATAATGGCATAAATGTGTTTGAAAATTTAAGGACTATTTGAAGGGGTTACTTTCAAACTACATTTCAAACTGAATTTCAAACTAATTTTTTAGATGTATCAATTCACTGTGTGTTTCATTATGCCATGTTTAAAGTAATTATTTGGCGATCAAAATATTGGATGCCAGAACATTACACTTGTTTAAAAAGGATATATTAAGAGCTAAACACAAGTACATTTATGTAATGTATAAACCTTGCATTTGCTATACATTTATGCTTAATAAATCTGTACATAATGGTAATAGTCAATAGTTATAATGGTAAAAATCAATCATGATTTTACACATACCTACTTCTTATGAGAAAAGCACACATGTTACTCATATCATAAGTATCATAGATGCACAATTTTATCTTTTTTATTTAAAGAGAAAAAAAGCAAAACAGAAAAAAGGGGTAGAAACAATATATAATTTCAGAAAAAAAGGCAATAAGAAATCACTAATTGATAAATTACATATTGTCTTCTTAGACCTAGTTGTTAAAGTTACAGAATTAAAGCATACAAAGTGGACATTCAAACAGTGAGACTGCAAAGAAGTTCAATGATCCAGTAACAACTTAGCAACATGGTTATCAATCCTACATACTTAAATATACATGCAGCCATATCCTCTAGAGAACTTTCTTTTCTTCTTTTTACTTATAAGTCCATTATCTGCTTAGTTATATCCTCTTTCAGGTTGCTCATTACCTTACTGACTTGTTTTGTTGTTGTTATATACTTTTAATCACCTTACATAATTCTGTTGCCTTGTTTTAGAGTTTCTCCTCATCCATAATCCATGGATCAGCTTTGGTGGAGTTGGGAGATTTTTGGAGGTATTTTGTTACTTTCTTATGTATTTTTTTTTGAAGGTAGCAAAATACAGCAGAACAAGACAGAACAAACCCATGTGACTGCACTGCAATAAAACTACCACAAAGCAGGTCACCAGGACACAAGCAATGGGCTCAATAGTACAGCCCAGTTTGTTCACATTAGCTGTTCTTTCAATCAGGTAGAGGAAAATGGAAGGAAATATCAAACTTTTAAAATCAGAATATTGAATAAAGCAGTACCATTAATCAAAACTGAGCAAAACAGTGATAAAAAAAATTTGCCTTCAAAGAGATGGTAGAAGCACAATTTTATCTTAAATGCTATAGCTGATAATTTAAGAATCATCAAAGCCAGCATTATGACAGTTACTTAAAATCCCAGCACAGGGGAGAGTAAGACAGGACAGTCACCACATTTCTAGGCCAGTCCTGTATACACAGTGAGTTCAAAGCCAGCTTGAATGACATACTAAGACCCTCCCCCACAAATGTAAATAAATAAATAAACCAGCAAAATACATGTCATTAAAATGATTCTCTACATAAATTAAACAACAAAAGCTTCATTTTCATTCACAGAAAAATGTAATTACATGTCAAAAAGGAAGATAAATACTTACAATGAAAAATTTTATGTATTATTCTGGACTGACAAACTCAATTTTAAAATGTGAAAAAAAGCCCCTTTTGCATTTTAAAGGCTATTAATGTGAAGAATATTAAAAAAATACCTGAAAATAGTGTTATAATAATTTCTATATATCCTCTTTAATTTAGATGTGTATTCACAAAAAGATTTTCTGAATCTTAAAAATAGATTTAGAACATAGAGAAATATTTAATACCTTTAAATTAAGCTCAGCTCTATCCTCTATCTCTATGTGATTTTGAGGTCTTAAGCCATGAAATATGCATCACTCTTAATCTATTTCTTAATTTCATAAAGCTTCACTGAGTATTAGTTTCATTAATAGTTTTTCACCACTGGGAAAATTTAAAGAAGTAGAGGCTTATGTGACTCGGTTTCCAGCGGGTTCAGTTCAAGTTCAGAGCCTTCAAAAAAGATGCAGCATGGAGGGAGGGACCAGTAGAGGATGGCAGCTTGCTATGAGCCGGCGGGGAAGCAGAGAGAGAAGTAGCCCAGACAAGAATAAACTCAGGCCACTCCTCCAGGGACCTGCCAATTCCAAGCAGGCCTTTCCTCACAATTTGAGAATTTTGGAGACTATAGTAGATCTAAACTCTACCACTTTTCCAATTGAATATAAATTCCACAGCCATTTTGAATCCGTTTCATGCAATCTGTATATTTCCTATACTGATCATTCATGATTTCCATCATTTTCCTATGGTCTTCTGTTTTTGTTGTTGTTGTTTATCTGTATCTACTCTAGTTTTTCTATGAAATTCCTTTATTATTGTCTATGGTTTTTTTTTACCTTTTTTCTTTTTTATTATTTCTTATCTGATATACACTATAGCTTCATGGATTAGTTTCTTTACTTTGGTTGCTCTCATTTTAGAAATTTCAGGTGTGTGTCTTCCATTTGCCTCTATCTTCTTGGCTCCTGGACTTGTTCTGGATGGGATGGAGATCTTATATTGCATTTTGCTTCTGTATCTTGTCATTTTCTATTTCAGAAAACAATTATTTTGCTTTCAGTATGATTCTTGTAAGTTTTTTAAGTAGGTGAGTTTATCAATAGTATCAAGTTCTCTCTACGGAAAGTCTGTTCTTCAGGGATGTCTCTTTGTGTAAGATGTTCTTAGTTTGTATCTGTCCCAAGATCCTATCTTCTCAATTGATTAAGAGTGAGATTAGGGAATCTGTTTGGCTCAACTACCATTTCTCTGTGCTGGGGTGCATTAAGGTTATGTCCATAGAGCTTCCCAGTATTATCACAGGTGTGAGAACAACTATTTATAATAAAATATGACATCTTAGCTAAAGTAGTATAATTCACAAGAGCACTAGTATCAAGCACAGTTTAGAAACTGACAAGCTATGTTAACCATTAAATATGTAACTTAAGCCATAAGAGCAAAATTTACAGTTACATAACAGTAAATTGATAACTTGTATGCAAACTGTTTCCCTTTGGCAGAGTGATTCTATCTGAGTTGGTGAAATTTAAGAAGAATAATGGATAAAAGAAATAAAGTAGAAGGAAAGGATGGAGAACAAAGAATGAGCATGTAAGCTTTCAGAAAACAAAGACAGCAGAAGAGACAGAATAAAGGATATCCAGGAAATTGAAAATTCCATTGAGAACTGGCAAAACCATTTGAATAAAACTGAAGATAGAATTATACCTTGAAGACAAGTGCATGTCTAACTCATGCATGGAAGATCTCTCAAAAATAATAATAAGATATCAGGAAATAATAATTTAAAAACTGCAAAATGATACAAAGAAAAATAGTATAAGACAGATAGGTGTCATTAAAAAGGTAGAAGTCAACACAAATGATATAAAAAGATTCTTTGCAGAACTGTTTCAAGAAAATTACCCAAACATGAGAAAAGATTCTGACAAACAAATAATTGAGGCATATAGAACCCAATTAACAATGATATAAATAAAACTACATTCCCCACCTATAATAATCAGGATCCCAGAAATTCAGAACAAAAACAGAATACTAAAAGCTGTTAGAGAAAAAGAAACAGATCACCTATAAAGAAAAGTCCATCAGCATCACAGTAGACTTCTCCACAAACAAACCATCAAGTCAAGAAAAGGTTCAAGGGAAGTATTTCAAGTCCTAAAGAAAAGCAATTTCCAACCCAGGTCAATGTACCCTGCAAAACTGTCTTTCAAAATTATTGGAGAAATGATACTTCTACGACAACTGAAGAAACTGATGATCACAAAACCAACCCTACAAAGAGTACTGAAAGCTACTTTAGATAGATATAAAATGACCACAATTTCCAGAACAACATAAAGAAACCAGAAGGCAGAGCAAACAGTTAAACATAGGGAAAAAGCAGGGAACCAAGAACAGAAGAATAACATCACAAAGATAAGCCAGTGCATTAAGGTAAGCAGCCTCAAATCATCAATCAAAAGCAAGAGACCAACAGATTAAGAATTAAGGATTAAGAAACAGGATCCAACAATATGCTCCATACAAGAAACACACTTAACTCTAAAAAAAGTCATAAACAGAAAATCAAAGCATGGAAAACAGTACTTCATGCAACAGGAACACAGAAAAAAAAGTAACTATTCTGTTTACAGACAATGTGAGCTTGAAACCAAGAATGATCAAAAGAAATTAAAAAATTCGTATTTGTTAGGGAGAATGTCAAAAGAAAAAGATATCATAAATATCTATGCACCAAATATGGGAGCATCCACCTATATAAGACAAATATCAATAGACCTGTAATGCCGAATAAGCATTAACACAATTGTTATGGTGGAGCTTGGTACCACACTGCCATAAAGGGATAGATCAACCAGACCAAAAAATCAACAAAGAAATAACAGAACTGAACCATATCTGTGAACAAATACACTGTAGATGTTTACAGATTGTTCCAACCTACAATGTCAGAATACACATTCTCCTCAGCTGCACATGGGATGTTCTCTTAAATAGAATATATAATATACTCGCTCATAGAACATGTCTAAGTAAATGTAAAAGGATGTAATTTTGCTCATGCATATTATCTGGCCATAGTGCAATGAAACTGGAAATTAATGGCAAAATAAACTTCAAAAATGCCATAAACATATGAAATTGAATAAAATATTCTGAACAACCAACTTGTCACAGATGAAATTAAAGAAGAAATTAAACAATATCTACAAATAAATGAAAACACAGACAAAACATACCAGAAGCTGTGGGACACAATGCAAAGAATGCTAAGAGGGAAATTTATAGTAGTAAATTCTCATATCAGGAAAAAAAACATGAGCTCATATAAGCAACCTTCTAGAAAAAAGAAGAGCAAGTCAAGCTCAAAGTTCATACAAGGGAGACAATTTTAAGATCAGAGCAGATATGAACAAAATCAAGACTAGGAAAACAATACACAGAATTGATATATCAAACAGTTGGTTCTTTGAAAGAAAAAACAAAATTGATAGGCCCTTAGACAACTTTATCAAAAAAAAAAAAGAAAGAAAAAGAAGGAGTCAAATTCATGCACTTAGGAATGAAAAGAATGGAATCACTACAGGTCCTATGGAAATTCAGAAGACTGTCTATACCTACTCTGAAAATCTTTACTCTCCTAAGATGGAAAACACAGAATAAATGGACAGATTACTAAATACATATGAATTACCAAAGCTGAATCAAAGAGGTATAAAAATTCTGAATAACCCAAAATCAGTCAATGAAATTGAAAATGTAATTGAAAGCATGCCCACAGAGAAAATTCCAGGTTGTGATGGATTCATAGCTTAATTCCACAAGAAATTTAGGGGAGATTTAATGCCAATACATCACAATCTCTTTAATGACATTGAAAAGGAAATGGTGCTCCCTAACTCATTCCTAGATGCAACTGTTACCCTGATACCAAAACCAGAGAAAGACCTAATCAAAAGAAAAAAAGTGAAGGATCAATCTTCCTAATGAACATAGATGCAAAAATTCCAAAAAAGATTGTAAGAAATGGAATGTAGCAAAACATAAAAAAAACCATACAACATATCCAAGTGGGATTCATACCAGCAATGAAGGAATGATTCAACACACAAAAATTAATAAATGTAATACAACTTATCAACAGAGCCAAAGATGAAAATTGCATGATTATCTCAATACATGCAGAAAATTCTTTTGACAAAGTCTAACATTCATTCATGATGAAAGCCCTACAAAAGTGGCCTTTTTCTCAATCTGATAAAAAACATCTCTTACAAATCAACAGCCAACATCATACTAAAAGGTCAAAAACTAAAGCTTTCACTCTAAAATCAGAAACAAGACAAGGATGCTCATTAGCATCACAACTATTCAATATAGTTCTGGAAACATTATCTAGAGCAAATCTGAGAGAGAGAAATAAAGAAATAAAGGAACAAGTTAAATTGACATTCACAGATGATGATACTCTGCATAGAAGATGCCAAAAACACTGCCAAAAGACTTCTATATATGATAACCAAATTCAGTAGTATAGCTAGATACAATGTCAGCACTGAAAAATCACTAGCATTCCTGCACACCAACAACAAACTCACTGACAGAGAAATCAGAGAAATTATACACTTTACTAATCCAAAAAGGTGAAATACTTAGGAATCAACTAATGAAGGAAGTAAAAAAAAAATCTGTATGTTGAAAACTATAGTACCCAGAAAAGGAAATCAAAGAGGACATCGGAAAATGGAAAGATATCTCTTGTTTGTGGATAGGAAGAATCAACATAGTGAAAATGGCCATACTCCCAAAAGTGTTATGCAGATTTAATGCGATCCTGGACAAAATATCAATAGCATATCTCACAGAACAAAAGAAAACATTCCTAAAATTCATTTGGAAGCGTAAGAGACATAGAATATCAAAAATAACTCTGGGCAACAAAAGCAAGGCAGGTTGTATTCCAATTCCTGATGTGAAATTATACTACAAAGCTACTGTGATAAAATCAGTGTAGTATTGACAAAAAAAAAAAAAAAAAAGACCTGAGGATCAGTTGAAGATGCAGACACAACTAAAAACACCATCAGCTACCTATCTTTCACAAAGAGTCCAAATATATTCACTGGAAGAAAGAGCATCTTTAATAAATGGTGCTGGGAAAACTGGCTCTCCAAATTCCGAAGACTACACTAGAGCCAGGTCTAGCACCATACAATAAGCTAAAGTCAAAATGATTCAAAGATCTAAATATTAAAACAGAACTACCCAATCTGCTGGAAGACAGGGTAGGTAATAGGGGTAGGCAGAGAATTCCTGTACAGAAAATACTTTGAAGAATCAACAACTGAAATCTGTTATTAAAAAGCTTTTTTTCACATCAAAATAAATCAACACAGTGAAGAGACAATCCACAAAAACCTTTAGCCTATTTTCCCTCAGACAAAGGGCTTCTTTCTAGAACATATAAAGAATTGAAAACAGTCAAACCCTCAAAATACAAAGGCCCAGTCCAAAATGGGTATCTGAGATGAATATGCACTTCTCAGATTCAGAAACACAAATGGTAAATAAATATATGATAAAATGTTCAAAATAATTGGTCATTCCACAAAGTGAAACAACACTAAGAGTCTGGATTTTTAAAATGATCAGTATGAGAATAATCACCTGAAGCTGATATTGCTTCTCAAAATGCTTTTAGGGTCCAGAGTCCTTTTGCTTCTAGATTCAACTGTTTATTGGAAAACTTAGTCACAGACCAGCTCCATGCACCGGCCCCTGCCAACTTGGGAAGAGCCCGACCCCAGCCTCTCCAGGTGAGACAGCACCATTCACGGACTGTGGAGGGGAGAATCGGGCTCTCAGGGAGGAGTCCCTGACGGGAAACTGCATAATTTTCATTGTTTTGTTGGGCTGGGTTTTTATTTTCTTCTGTTTTGTTTATGTTAACAATGTTGGCATAAGCAGATATTTGAAAGATAGCAAAATATGTTTTGGAAGCCATTATGTATTTACTACTGGCTTGTTTTGAGGTCCTTTATGGCATTCATTGTTTTGTTTTTATTGTTTCTACTCTATTCCATTCTGTTCAACTTTTAATATGCCTGAAGGTGTTTTCTGCAGCTATTTTGTAAACAATAGAAACATTGTTGTAACGATTTCGACTTCATAAGTTTTGGAAGTCCTGTATCACTTATTCTGGTTTGCTTGATTTTATTTTATTTTCCTTGTTTTATCCTCTTTAAAATAATAAAAAATAAAATAAAATAAAAATACTAAGATTTCAAAAAGAATGACTACAATCAAGAAATCAACCAATAATAAATGTTAAAGGGATTTGGGGGGAAACACTGGAGGGTACCTTTGGTTGGAATGTAAACTGGCACAACCACTATGGAAATTAATGTGGAGATTAGTCAAGAAATTGTGATTAGAGGTTCCATTTTTCTAACTTTTCCCTTTCTGGGTATCTTCTTAGAAGAATTAAAAACATCATACCACAGCTATACATGACAAAGTGTCCAAATATGTTCACTGGAACACATGAGCATATTGTAGCAGCAATATTGGTAATAGGTAAATCCCGAAAACAACCCAATGGCCATCAACCAAAGAATGGGGAAAATATGGTATTTTTTGAAATAGAGTACTGCTATGCCAAAAACAAAATAAAGTAAAACAAACGAGCCTTTTTAGGTAAATGGCTAAAACTTGGGAAAATACTGATAACTGAAATAAATCGGACTCACATGTGTGAACATCATATTATTTCCCTGATATGAGAAACAGAAACAGTAAATAAGGCCTAAAATTTATAATAGATGTTTTGAAATGTGAAAAATATTGTTGAAAAGAGAAAAGAAACTAGGATGGGTGAAAGCAGAAAGGTGAAAGTCAAAATGAAAAAAAAAATGCAAATATTATTGTATACATTATTGTCTCTAAGTTCATTGAGTGGAGAAATTTTTATGCCCATATTTTATACTCTAAGAAACTACTTTATAAAAAGCAACATGGAATGAATTAACTGTTGTTATTCTGTTATCATTTTGTTATTAAATTTTATTTTACTCTTTTCCTATAAAAATCCACAGCCTTATTACCAAGTTCAGACAAAATGATTGACACACATTCACTGTATATCTTCTCAGATATAACTCACTACACAGGACAAAGCAAAGTTACCTAGTGTGTGAGATGAATCCAGACATTGGTTAGGATACAAAATTGTACTCTGAAAATGGAGATTTTTGTAAATGTCATTTCTAGATTTATCTCTATTTTTGTTTTTATGGCTCTACTCCTTTTCCTGTAGTTTGGTCTGAAATTTGAAATAGAGATATACACATAGAGATGTACACAGAAACTCAAGGCTGGATGATGGGATGAAAAACAAGAAAAGAACTATTTTGCTTCTGATTGTAAAAAAAAAAAATGTGAGCATGTACACTTAAAGATGACAGAGAAACAGGGAAGACAGCTCTGTTTCCCATGCTTTCCCACATGAAAATTCAAATTTTTACTCTGGAATAAATTTCAAAATTTAGCGATCATACACTAAAAGAAAATTTCAAACGAGAACATCTCATTTGAATAGATATGTCATAAACTGAGAGTGATTGTAATATTTGAGTTGTATAACTGTTCTCTGAATCAAATTATTATACATCATTTAAGAAAACAACTGAAGCTGTGAACTGAGTCTGCTAAGGATCTGTAACTTCAAGGGCTTTAAAATACTCTGAAAAGGAGAGACAACAGAGATCATAGCAAGCAATTTAACTAAATTGAATTCATAGAAAACTTTCTTTTTGTTTTACTATGTAAACACAGTTTCCCTGAAAACTGAATTTCTTCAATTCTTGCCCTTCTGGACAAGTATTAGACATTTAGAAATGGTACTGTTTCTTGCATCTCAGAGATACATGACTATCAGCTATATCCTACAGGTTTCTAAAATGTTTCTACCTACAAAAGAAAAAAGCATTTGATTAATTCTCCAGCACAAACTGTGTGCTACTCTGCACCCACAATTACACAAAAAGTCACCAAGCAACTCCACTCTATACTGTTCACTGACTTGTCCAAATTAGGGAGACAGAAAACTCAGCACACAACAAACTGCACAAAAGCAGATTTTTTATTTGTATATAGGGAACGAGGGAGCAGAAAAGCCAAGCACTCATAGGAAGCTGGTCTCTCAAGGATCAGAAAGCTGACTGGGGCAGGTACAGCCCTAGGTCCACAGGAACGTGCCTCAGATGCTGTGCAGATGAGAGTCCCAGACAGCCGACCACCTAGGCGTATTAGATCTCAGGGCACAGTGACATGTCAGCAAAGGCATCAGGGAGATTCTGTTCAGGAGATGAAGGAATAGATTGGAAGGGAGCCAAGACTACTATACCCAGTTCCACTGCATCTTGAGAATTCACATTTCCTTAATATTCCACAGCTATTCTTAAGAAGCACAAGCAAAAAGGAAAGAGAAGTTAGTTACATCAAAATTGGTCATTAATGATCTTGCAAAGCAGCTCAGATAAACATGAGAAGAAAGTTTAAAGAGAAGAGCACTTGTAGGGCAATAATTAACTTTTTTATATTAGTGCTATCCTTTTAAAATAAACTCATGTTAAGGAATCAGTAGCTTTCATGCATGAAAATGAATGGGCTATTCCCAAAACCTATGAATTTTGACAACATATTTAAAGCTATTAAAGTTTTGGAAGTTATTCAAAGGTTAAAAACATTTTCCAGAGAAAATATTTGCTTTATATGTCATATTTGCTAGTCTTATACAAGCAATCAAAATTGACATCTTCCAGTAATATACTTATTACGTTACAACATAGACTCACTGCATTTTGTTAAAGAGGAATTTCAAGATGATTAACAAAAGTGAAAATGTAATTATAGCTATTTTGTGTGACATTTCTATGAGAACCCAACATTTACTGGTCAGATAAATGCATAAAATATTAAATGAGAAAACTTTTGTTGAAACATACAAGAAAATGTTATGAAGCAAGTATGCTTTATTTGACACTGTTTTGGAAATTTTCTATCTTTAAAGTGAGAATTTGTTTTTGAAATTTAATAATAAAAATGTGCAACACACTTAAGTTTCTGGTCAGGAGGTACAGAATCTTGGATATCTTGTTTGAGTAGTTAGCCCCTTTTTCAGGGCTACCATTGTAATTAGCAGTGTAGATTCTGAGGGAAACAAAGTAGCAACGCCTTGGATCAGAACGTTTAATCCCCTCTAAAAACAGCAAGTGCTATGTGTAGAGGAAAAAATACTTCAAAACTCTTCACTCTGAAAGTAGCCTATGTCTAATTTCTTGTAGTGCTGAAATTATTTAATGTCAAAAATAAGTACCTGAAAATGTATGTGTAATAGCATCTACAACTTGCAAGGAGGGCCAGCCACCACGTCAGGGGTAACATAAAAAATTTCAGATGGAAAACTACTTTATTGAAAAAAGAAAGGCATATAAAAATAATTTACATGGTTACTTTTGTTTTTCATACATTTGGTTTTTTTCACTTTTTGCTTCTTTTACTATTAAGCTATTTAATTCATTCACTTTAAATACATAGTTACTGAATTATTAAAATTGATATAATTTTACTTGTTTATCAGTAATTCTAACTTTTGACTGACCTGGTAAATGTACAGAAAAGGGCAATTATGAAAAATGTGAGTTAGAAAAAATATTTTTAACATATTTAAATTTATCAATTCAATCCTTTTATAGGTTAATCTATTTTCAGTTCATTTTCCTTGGTTTTATTTTGAAACGCAATTCCCAAATAGCTGATTATACCCTATTATACTACTAAATTGGTCAAATATTCAGAATGTCAAGTTAAATTCAGAAATGAAAAATTTGAACACTGACAGTTCTTTTACAATTATGTTTATTTTATGAAAGAATTACCTTTAGGTTATAGAAATAAGGTTTCTTTCTTAAGTCAAGGTTAAGACAGTAACAAAATCAAATTTGTCAGATTTGGATTTGTAGAGTAGTTTATATAGAAAAGATCAGGAAGAATATTGGGTGAGAAAACATGAAAAGCCCATGAAATATATAGAATATAAAGAAATATGAAAACTGAAAATTCACACTGATGAAGGAACAAGACAGTGAAGTAGTTTTTAAGATCATGGATAAATAGCATCAGTTTTCATTTGTCTTGCTGCAATGTCTTGCTGCAGAGTATTCCCTGTTTATAAAACTCTTAGTAAGTCCTGTTTCTTGCACATGCCTTGTAAGGCCCCTGTTACCATGAACACTCAGGGAAAGTAGAAAAAAGTAAACTTGTAAGTGTAGTAAAAGAAAAATTGTGTAAAACAAACAGAAGATCATAAGAATTTGCTCCAGCCTTGTGCTGAAACCTTGGATGTTCAACACAAAATCATCATTTTTATTTCTGAAAGATGCAGAAATTATGGAGTTACTTGAGTCTTTTGCATTCAACGAAATGTTAAAATTAAATCTCAGAATATCAAGGTTATATTTGGTTCACAATATTTTGTTGATACTGCTGTCTCTGAAATTAAAGAAAACTATTGTATGTGGCGTTGATAAGTAACAGTAGTATACAATATATTTTAAATGAAATAAATGTAATATTTAGATCTTCCTGGTAATTCTTTGTTCACCAGAAATGATTGAGAAGGTATTTTATTTCCACTAGGACCTCTTTTACTGCATTATTTCTTAAAGCGGGTATATTCAAATAGGCTTGTAAGAGAACTCAAAACGAACTAAAGGCAACAAAGAAGAAGAGCAAAGAGAAAAAGGGGAAGGAGAAGGAGCAAGATAAGCTCGAGATTTCTTACAGGTTGTCTTTTTTTTTTTTTTTTTCAACAAATTTTCTTTTTGTCAGGCCTATTGTAGGAGACACCTGGACAGGATGGACCCACAGCAATAGAAGACAGATAAAGCAAACCACTGTTTTGCCAAACTACTATAAATTATGGAGAAAAGACATGAGTTAAAACCTTTCTGAATCCTTTATTTCTAACCGTACCCTGGAAGGGTACTCAAAGCCCCCAAAGAATTAAGATGGTGAAGCTGAGCTAGAACACCATGCAGGTGGAGTGTGTCTTAATCCATTTGACTGTTATAACAAAAATAGCATAGCACAAATGACTTACAAACAAAAGAAATGTATTCTTCCTTTCCAGAAGTCCATAATTAATATGTCAGCACAGTCAGTGTCTTGCATGGTGGAAAGGATGATAAAACTGCGGAATCTCATTTATAGTATCACTAATTCCATTCATGAGAATTGCAGTCTCATAATCTTATGACCTCCCAGAGTGTCCACCTTTAAGTGCAATCATATTTAGGAATTTGATTCAGTGTCTGAGCTTGGTTGGAGGCATCCAAACAGTCTTTATCAGAGAGTAACAGATTTCAGATGCTTTCTGGGGAGAAGAGTCTCAGACTGTGCAGAGAGGGTGGCTGAGAGGCAAAGGTATCTACAACACTTATAAAGCAAAAAGGAAGCAACACGAGACAGACAATAATCCCTGAATAATGCAAATAAGCAGACTATTGGTTCAGCACTGAAAATTTCAAACATTGATGCCAATAAACTGTACAAGGAACTGAGAGAGGGTGGGTGTGGGAATGAACAGACGAAGAGAAAGTGGTACCACCAGGGGGCTCACTGCTTACCCTACCATGTTCTATATTTCTGAGTCAGCCAAATGTCCATTTTTGAAAGAGAAAAATTCCAGGAAAAATGAACTTTTACCCAAAGGAGTACTTTCAGAGGTTATTTAGAAAATATGGACAAATATTGCCATTTATATGTAATGAAGCCCTAATTTGTAGGAGGCAGGCAACTTTTTGAAATGATACTTTTAAAATGCTCTCAAACTGAGGAAAACATTAAAATATTTACAGATACTATAAATTAACGGATTTAAAGCGATGTTTTCAACTCTCTATCCTACCTTAGAGAGTATGATCATGGCTCTCTTGGAGTAACTCATAGTTCTCAGCCAAATTTAAAGACGACCTTTCAAGATAGGAAAAATGTCATAGACATTGCCTATCCAAGACAGACATAATTCACCAATCCAAACTAACTGATTTAAGAAGCATTTTCCTAATGCTTTTCTTTTTTTTCATTTTTATTTGCTGAACTGCCCTACTTCCACTTCATGTGTAATTGTAGGCCTGGTGAAATTCTATTATCACAATTTGTTCTTACTTGATTGAAAATTGATTCTGTCAACACTGATGAGGGTTAGGATATAGCCATTAAGTGCACAGTAATTAACTCCTAAGTGTTTCTGAGATAGCTCTTTGGTTTATGGTATAATTACTAATATGAGCACAGAGTTGAAATGTGTGTCAAGGAACAATAAGTTGCTTCTTTAAGAAGTTTCTCCTTTGAGATATGAATAAATGCAACAGGAGAGTTTTCTGAGTTTCTGCTGCTAAGATGCTAAGATTATTTCCAATTAATGCTTGTCTTCCTGGGCTGTATTTATCTGATTTGTACTTGTAAATTTTTTGTGCATTTTACTGTAATATTTACAATAATGATGTCTGTATTTGATGCTCCGAGAGTTTTTAACTTTGTTTGAGGACCTTTTAACTTTTTTTACAAGTAGGTTGATATTTGAGATTCCCCCTAAACTGTATTATGAAACACTTCTTATTTATTTCTTGATGCAAATACATTCAAATTAATTTAAACTGAATCAATTGTTCTAAGGTTTTTCTACATTTAAATTGATGGTTTCATTTGAGAATTTTAAAGTTCACTGAGCAAAACATTTTAGGTAATTGTGGGAGGCGCAGAAAGTGGGTTGTTACGTTTCATTTTGTATTGGAGAAGAATGGTTGCAATCACTTTTTTATTCAGTAACTGGAAAGAGAGGAGGCTAAGGGTAGCTAGCAGGCCAAAGACTTCCTTGTACAGAAGATCTATAAGACTACAAAATTGTGAAATCATAAAATATTGTGTGTGACAACTGTATACTTAGTTTCATGCTATAGCTTAACCGTTTTCTTGCATATAAGCAGAAATGTATTTGCTGAGTGTCAACAATACAAAGATACATATGCTGAGAGAATTTTTCTGACTCTGTATAACAGTGTTTACCTGAAATTCTACCAAGATTTCTCTACTGGACTCGACAACACAGAATGTGTATATCCTTGTGCATCTCTTGTTATTGTGCATTCTTTCCTGTGCCTGCACACACTATCATAGACTTTATTTTACTGTAAAGGGTCTTGCTTTTAGGCATTAGGTTTATTAGCATACTCTCCACTTAGATATGAAATTAAGAAGTTATTTCCCTAGTAATGCTCCGTTAGAAATGAACCATGAACTTAACAGCACGGAATCATATGCATTGATATAAATTTGAAGTCAGGTCTGTTTTACACATTTCCCCTCCTCACTGGACCACAGAACTTCTAAGGCTTGTTATGCTGTTCTGAAGACAGGGGTAAAATACGTGTAGTCTAGATGAGTGAGCAAAGTTGAACAAAGCAAGTCCCATGCCAAGCCAAAAACAAAAATGTGAAGAATCACACTGTACTATTCATGAAACCAAAGCAAGATGTATAAATAAGTCCAATATTAGTAATGTGGAGAAGCACATGTGTTCCGTGACCATGAGGAATACTCACTGGAAAATAATCTAAACAGTAGCATTTGCTCAGTAAAATTGAGCTTTAAACTGAATCATAATTTCTATAATTATCATTAAAGAGTGCAGCACACTTTACAAAGACTTAACACTTGGAGCATACATAGACTACTCAAGGTAGATCATATCTGAATTTATAAAAGTTAAAAGGTAAAACATGTAGACCACATAACCTATGTTCTATGGCTGCATAGGAGGAAGAAGAAAGAATTCTTAAAGATGTCTCTATCTAATTCCCAACAGCTGGTAGTATACTGCTTCTCCAGGCAAAAGGAAATTTGCAGAAATGATGCAGTTAATTATTTTGAGATGGAAAGATTATTTGGGATCATCTGAATAGCGCCAGTGTTTTCACAAAGGTCACTGCCAGAACAGAACAGGAGGGAAGGTGCCATAGAAGTGATCATAGGGTCAGTGCCAAGGTCACATCAGTGCTGCAGAAAGCCACAGCCAGCACCAGTATGGATCCAGACTGGGAAAGCCAGAGAAATTGGTTTTCCTCAACGTCGCCAGTGAAGAACAGGGTTCTGCATACAACTTAAAATTTCACTTCCTGAAAGTTACTTTTTATTTCTGAACCACAAATAGGTGAAACAATAAATTTGTAATTTTTATGTTCCTAATAATGTAATTTAATAGAGCACCAATGGGATACTGATACAGACATGAGCCTGTGCCGATACTTAGGTAAAAGAATATTAAATAATATAAATGAAATATTTGCTAAAGGAGAAACAAATATATCATCGAAAGAGAATAGAGTCCAGAAATAGATACAAAAGAGCTATAACAGTTAGATTTTTGAGAGAATTGGTAGACAAAATTATTGGGTGGAAGAACCTTTTGATTAAATGGTATAAGAATAGATTATCAACATAAGCAAAAGAAGAAAAGGGAGGGAAATGACATTGAACTAACTCATGCTGTATGTAAAAATTAATTGCAAAACTACATTGCAGACATAATTATAAAATAAAATTAAGAAAATTCCTAACACTTTTAGGATAAAACATAAAATAAAAAAAGCAACGTCATGAAATGGATTGGAGGGAATATATATATATATATTCTAAAGACACAGTGAATAAAAGAAAGTTTACAAAGTACTTGTCATAAAAGTTAAAAATGCATTTTGAAATACAGAATCAAAGGCAAGAAAACACAAGTTGCAGACATAGAAAATATTTATAATTTTATATCTAATAAATAACATATAAGCATTACATAAAGAACTCTGAAAACTCCACATCAAGGGAATAAACAACTCATTTATGAAATAGGCAACAATGGACACACACTTCACCAAAAAAGAATGAACAGCAGATAAATCCTATGATAATGATAAAAAGGATATTTAAAATTGTACAAAAAAATGAAATGGGCATCTAATCTACTTGTATTTGCATAAATCTGTTTATTTTAGATATTTGAAGCAAGGAAAATAACATAATAGTTATCATTTGTTGCTGTTTATTTTACTTAAAATAATGCTTTTAAAGTTCATCCAAGTTGTATCCTGTATAAGAACGTTTTTAGTAGTGAACTACAGTAATATTCCATTGTATGCCTATACCAAATTTTATCTACTTATCTGTTAATGAATACTCAGATTTTTTCTATTTTTTGGAAATTTTGAATAATACTGTAATGACTGTTTACATCATATATCTCTTTGAGTCTATGTTCATGGTTTTGTTACATAATTTAAGCTGTAATTGTAAGACCAAATGATAATCCTGTTTAGCAATTTTGAACTGCCAAACTGTTTTCCAAAGTGAGTGCAATGATTTTCATTTCCACTAGCATTGCATAAGAGTTCCAATTTCTCCACATCTTTGCCAAAATATTTTTACATACTTTTTTGTGATCATGCTGATACATAAGATATCTCATTGTGGTTTTGACTTAAATTTCTCAATTTGCTAATGTTTTTAGGCAGCTTTTCATGTGTAAGTTTTCTTTCTGTAAATCATATTTAAAGAAATGCTTATTTAAAGTGCTCCATTCTTTGCTTCACATATTTCCCTTTTGTTTGCTGAGATACAATATTTACATATTCCACACATTAAATTTGCATAAGATATATGATTTGTGAATACTTCCTCATAATCCAGAGATTATCTTTTCTTTAATCTACTACAACTTCTGATATCAAAAATATATTAAATTTGAGGTTGTTTAATTAAACTATTTTATCTTACATTTTTAGTATCACAATTTTATTTTATGTAGGATTATAAAGATATATCTCTATGTTTTTGCCTATAAGTGGAATATTGTAGCTTGTATATTTAGTCATTGATCCAATGTGATTTAAATTATATTAGCTTTATGAGGAAGGAGTTCACCTTCCTTTCATCTCAATATCGTGGTCGTAGCAACATTTATTGAAAGAAAAAAAATGTTCTTTTTGTATCTATTGAATTAGATCTATTTTAAATATCAATTTGGCACAGATATATTGGCTCATTTCTTGGTTGTCAGTTTGATTTAGTTATTGTGCATGTCTATGTTTATCCCAAGGGCACGCCATTTCTGTGATTGTAAATATAACGTGAAATCTGAAAGTGTGAGACTTTCAAATCTATCCTATTTTTGAAAGTTCCATTGCATATTTTCAGGCATTTGAAATTCCACATAAGTTGGAGAATCCAGTTCTGCAAAAGTGTTTGTAATGAATGGGTTAACATTGTAAGTCTACTCTGGGTATTGTTGACATTTTTAAGGATGTCATTTCTTCCTATCTGCAACATGAAACTTCTTTCTGTATATTTAGATTATTTGGGTCTTTTTTTCTTTATTTCTTACAACAATGTTATGAAATTTTCAGTGAGACAATCTTTGGTTGAGCCTCTTTGGTTAAACCTACATACATTTTTTTCTTAGACGTGAAATTTAAAATTTCAGATGCATTATTTGTTTCCAGTGTATAGAAACAACTGATATTTGAGTGTTTGCCTTGTATTGTGATCTTCAGATTTATTTAATTCTTGCATTTGCTGTGATAGCCTGTGTATATATTCTTCAAGTTTTGCTCATATAGGATCATGTCATGTGTATTAGGATTCTATTTTAGAGCTGTCTCTCACTTTCATCCTATCACTCTGTGTTCATATATTTGGAATTCCATGTGTTTGTCTATCTGGCTGTCTAATGAATTCGATTATTCAATCACATAATGTTACTGTCTATTTCATACAGCAATTTTTACTTAAAGATATCTGTCTGTTATTAGAGTGACTACGCAGCTCTTTTCATTACTTTTTTGTTATCTTTTTCTATTTATTAAGTTTCAAGGTATGTTTATCTCTATACCTTAGTAATCCTTTATTGAAAGCTTAAGTTAGCTTTTATGAGTAATTTTGACAATGTTTGCTTTTGGATAAAAAAGCAAACCACTTATTTTTAGTTAATTGTTGATAAGGGAGAACCCTTGTCTCTGCTTGTACTCCTGGCTTAATGTATGCCTCACATTTGTGGTCCCTTATTGCTTCAGTTACTGCCTATTTAGATGATTTTATAATGAACAACTGGACTCTCATTTCATTTCCTTTTGTGTATAATTTTTAAATATCCTTTTTATCCTTATGATAGGATTTATCTTGACATACTGTAATTTGACCTGATATAAACTTGATTACAATAACATAAAATCTCTGCATTTTAATTTTTTCTGCCTAATTATTGTCACAAATTATATCTTACTTATTTCTTTTCCAAGTATCATAAACTCTTAAGTATATTATGATAGTTGTTTTTTTAAATCGTGAAGGAAATTATAATGCAATTAGAAAACCAAATTAAAAATACATACTTTTATATTTATGGCTTCAATTCACTTTCTAATGTCCTCTAATTTTAATATGAAAGACATTTTTTTGATTTATTTTATGGCAAAACTAGTTGTAGTCAAATCCCCAAGCTTTAATTTATCTTGGAATATCATAATTTCTGCTTAATTGATGAAGGATACTGTTGGATATTATTCCTGGATAGAGAATATTTTTTAGTATTTATTTAAGGAGAATAAAAGCCACACAAAATAAAACAGAATAAAGCCAATAAAAACAAAACAGTGTAAGTGATACAGGAATTCAAAACAAGATAATAGAAAGTCAACAATGGTTAGCATAACACCTCTTGTTGTCCTCAAAATAGCTGCCTATACATTCAGTCAGAGTAAAAATCAAACAGAATAGAACCAATAAAAACAAAACAATGAATGCAATAAAAGACTTCAAAACAAAATCACAGTAAATCCAAAATGCCTGCCATAATACATCTTGTTATCTTTAAAACAGCTGCCCATACCATTGGACATAATGAAATCAAACAAGACAAAACAGAATAAAACTTAAACCAACAAAACAATGAAAATGATGCAGGACTTCAAAACAAGATGATAGATAATTAGCAATGGTTACCAACTTCAGAAGGCCATCCCCATAGATGCTACAGTGTGTATTGTGATCCTCTGAATAGATGATCAGACTGGCAGCTTTAGGCCTGACAGTCAGTGAAACTCTGAAAGTATTAAGTTGTATTTTGCCTCAACAGCTATCATCACAGGCTGTGTTTCCCCAGGTTAGCCAGTTGCTTATGCACTGGGGGAGATGGTTCCTTCTTGTCTCCAAGCCCACATGTTGGAAGGGGCTGGCATCTGGTTCTTCCCCCAGCGGCCTGTGCATAGCACCAACTTTTAGGGAGGGCTTCCTTCTTGTTGACCTCTCATTCTCTTCCCCCACAGTCCATACATGGTGCCAATTCATGGGAAAAGGGTGGCATCTGGCCCTCCTCCCAGGGGTCCTGCATGGCATCAACTTGCAGGGAGCCTTGCTTCTTGGTGACTTCTTGTTCTCTTCCCCCATAGTCTGGGAAAAGGTTGATGCCTTGTCTCCCTGCAGTGGCTCC
The DNA here is from genome assembly GCA_004027455.1 of Hydrochoerus hydrochaeris. Taxonomy (NCBI): domain Eukaryota; kingdom Metazoa; phylum Chordata; class Mammalia; order Rodentia; family Hydrochaeridae; genus Hydrochoerus; species Hydrochoerus hydrochaeris. Next base: position 24,987 of record PVLA01006976.1, read on the forward strand.
TGGATGACAGGTACTCACAGGGAGGTTTTGCTTCTTATTGGCATCTTTCTCTCCTCCCCTGCAGTCCACAATGACACTGACTCAGAGAAAAAGGCCAGCATCTAGTTCTGCCCACAGTGGCCTTCTGAATGGCTGATAGAGAATAATTATTTATTTTTATTGTTTGTATTGTCACTGTACAGCCTTCTGGCTTCCATGATTTCTGATGAGAAACTGACTGCTAATATTATTATGCTTTGAGTCATCACTTCTGCTCTGCACCTTTCAAACTTTCTACTTCCTACTACTTTGCATATAGTTATGGGTTTCTTTGATTTTTCTATAATGAAAGCTTATTGTCCTTACAATAAGCTTATTGTAGCATCTTATCTTGCATCAAACTTGGCAGATTGGAAATCAATATTTCTTCAAATATTTATCTTTTCCTTTTATTTTATGTTTTCCATTTGAGACCCCAATAATGTACATATTGAAATGCTTGACAAATTTCATGGCCAGTTTGGCTCTAATTCTGTATTTTCTTTTGCTGTTGAACATTTCAATAAATCTATCTTTAATGTGGCTTTTTCTTTTATCACTTCTTCAAATCTGCTACTAAACATTTCAATTGAACTTTTCATTTCATTTCATTTATTAACCTTTTCTTCTCCAGAATTTCTACTAAGATTGTCTTTATAAATTACATCTATATATTGATATTTTTGTTTTACTCATGTATAATTTTCCTGATTTTGTTAAATCTTTCATTTCTTTTGTTCTTTGAGCATACTGCAATTGTTTCAAAGTCTTTGTTGCAAATTTCTGATATCTGGGCTTTCTAATTAACATAAAATATTGGTGAAAATCATCAATTTATTTTCTATAAATGAACCACAATTCATTGAGTATTTGCGTGGACTGCGACTTTTGTTGGGATAATTGTTGTTGCTGTTATTCAAAAAGGGATATGTTCCAGTGTAGTACTATAAAAATACTGCAAATTAGGTCTTCCTTTCCCAAGCATTAATTTCTGTTTTGTTTTATTTTTGATTATTGGAAGGTCATAGAAGCTATTGGTTTAGTGATTATTGCCAACTGTTTTTTCAAAAACTGAATTCCTTGTTAGTTGTAGTCACTGAAACATCTGACTTTAGTTTGTATTCAGTTAGTTTTTTGGCAGGTATTTCCTCTTTGAACAATGGTAAAATATTACAATACTAACAGCAAAAATGCAAACTAAATCAGGGAAGAGTAAAACAACAACAAATACTTCTCTCCCATTCATTTCAGATTCTCCCTTTTCTGGAATATTCTTTTGATGTTTGAAGGATGACAGTGAGACTAGAAATTAATACAAAACAAACTCTAAAGAAGTTTACAACTCTTTTTTAATATAAATCTTGTTCTAGGAATGTATTTAATTTTTAAATGCCCCACAATGGTGAGGAGGGTCAGAAGTGTTAATTTCTCTAAGAGCCTCCCCATTCTTTTCTTGGTAGTTTTTTTTGGGGGGAGGGGTTGGAAAGAGGGTTAATGTTTATCTTTATCCTACTTTTTTGACACCAGTTTCATGATCACTTCTGTCCTGAGTTCCAAGTTAAGTAAAATAAAAATGGGTGCCATGAATCAAGTTGTTGGGTAACTTTCAAAAAATTATTTATAGAACAAAATGACTTGTACTCATTCCAGAATAAAAGATCAGAAATCCACATGAAAAACATGATATGCAAACTTTTCAAGGCTCCTAGCATGGATTTTGCTATAATTTTTTGATCATTTTTCCAAATCCAGAGAATTTTTCTGCTACTCATTTATTTTCATACTTTAGAACTGCCTAATACATCATTTTTTCCTCTGCTGTTCCTCCATGCCTTAGACCACATTACTTTACTATAAAAAAATGCCTAGGGCTGGATAATTTAGAAGGAAAAGACCTCTATTTAGCTTACAATTTGGAAGTTCCAAAGCACGCCCATCAGTTTGTAGGGAGGGTCTAATCACATAACAGGAAGACATGTGAGAAAAAGAAAAAAAAGAGGTCCCCTGAGGAGAGAAGTAACAAAAGGGACAGTTAAGAGACCCGAACTCCGCACTCTTAGAAATGTAACACAATCCCCTGAAAAGTATTCCACTGTCTTCAGAAACGTCTCCATGCATTAGGGCAGCACTCTCAAAATCTCACAGACCTCTCATCATCCGAATAATGTTACATTGGGAAGTTAAGCTTCGTTATGAATTTTTGTGGACACAAAGAGCATGTGTCAAACAAAAGCATACTAATACATTTTTTAATCAGTTTTAAGGAAAAAAACAGCAATTTTACACAGCATGATTCATTTATAGCAAAAAATTTTGGCATTTTTGTGACTACCAGGAGAGCAACAAGAGTGTAATATTTAACACAATAATACACTTTTTGTTGGGCATATATATACTCCGATTCTCTCCATCTTTCTTTAATGTGGTGACATAAAATGAGTTCCCTCCCATGTGTACGAAGTAGCAAATGAAAGTTAATAAAAATATATGAAATTTTATTGTATCTGCATATATAGTTGCTAAATTATTTGTTCTTATGTTTAATCAAGCAAAAATGGACTAATACACATCTATTCTTTTCAAGATAAATACTATAAATGGTGTTCTGATAGATATAAAAAGGTGATTTTGAATATGTTATTTCAAACGTTCTGACTAAATATAATAACACTTATTTATTTATTAAGAAAATCTTGTTCATAGAATAATGATATTTTTATTCAATTTGTATATTTCCATGTATCTATTAGATTTAAAGTGTTTCATTTTTAATTCTGTTTTTGAAGCAAGCAAAGATAAAAGCAATATGGTGAGTTCTTTTACTGAAAATGAGTTGGATCATTACCGTTAAAAGTATCAAAAGGGCAGATGTAGTAGGAAACATAAAAATATATTCTAAGGCTTCATGACAGATGTCAGGCACGCTGACAACTGTTAAAAGGAAGATCGCTTTCCTGGTCCTGTGCAAGGAGGCAGCTGGTACGAAGTGAGACATATCTCATTATCTATGTCTTTTGCAGATCATTTCCACTGAAGAGTGCAGGAAAGGTACTTCAGGTGGAGAAAAGGATTCCAGAGATTTTTATCTTAACACACAAAGGTATAGTCCGAAAGTCAGAAAATTAAAGGACAAAATCTAAGTTGGTATTTTTTGTACAGTTTCAAGTCCAAATATTAATATGTAAATTATTTCTTGCTTAAAACAAAATTATCTTATGGTAAATAAATAAACTAACAAAGATTGAATGGTACATAATAAATACTTAGTAAATAATTATTAAGTTAATATAGTTACCTGACAATATACCAACATTAGTCTATAACATATAACATATATTAGTTTATCTTGTCACCTGAAATGTTACTGTCCATTGGTGAAAAGATTGTTAAATTATATATTGTTAAATATTAATTTTAATTGCACAAATACTATTGTGCATTTTCATGAAATTTTTAAGTTAACAACATATTTTAACTAGATTTGGGACTCTCTTTTTCTTTATTTATACATTTTCCCCACTTACACAATATTTATATCCTAACAAGTATAGTATATAATAAAATATAGCATAACTGCTTATCTCCTATATTATTTGAAAATACATGAATTCATCTAAAGTATTTTTTTCATAATAGACAGCCACACAATCTTGCGTAGTACCCCACAGTATAGTTTGACTACAGTTCACTTTTATTTCATAGAAATAAGGGAAACCAGGCCCTTCAGCCACTGATTTCTGTGCCTACCAGCTTCCACTTCTGGCTGCAGGTTACAAGGCCCAATAACACCTTCCAGCAAGTAATGCTCTGTGCTCCTCTGGTTACCACAGTACATGTAACCAGCTGCTGTACCAGCTAACTTCTGTCTGTGTATCATCTAACCTCAAGACATAGCGCCTGCAAAGCTTCTGCTTCTGTAAAATTCCACTTGCACTGACTGCAGCCCAGCCCAACTTAAAGTGGGGTATAAAACTTTCCCTGTCCCATGCATCAGGGCCCAGGATTCAGATAATTCACGTCCTCTGAATCAGCCAGCTAACAAAGACTGGCTCCCTCCACGTCTCGCTTCACTGCTAAGGCTGCTTTCTCTATGACAATATAAAGTATGAGCTGTGTTCCTTGTTATTATCATCACTGATGTTATCATGGACACACAAAACCTATCTGGATATCCCATGACTATAAAAATGGATATATTTTCATAAAAGAAACAAGAATCTCAGTAAATCATGTTCATTTCCAGTTTTCTTTCTGAAATTTTCTTTTAAATGAGCTCTCTAATTCAGGAAGAATTATCCACCAACCATATCTTGAACATTTTGAGCAACTTGTCCTTTTTAGTATATTTTCCTTATTGAATTATATCATGTCTTTCATTTGGGCTCAATTTAAGATTACCATCTGACCTGAAAGTGAATCATTCCCATCATACCATGGACTCCTAATTCTCAAGTAAACTTTATCTGAGTGTGCAAATCCTCACTTCTAAATACCAGACTAATATTAATCCAAAGTTAACTTTACAATGCTGAAATCATTTTGCTGAGTAACTTTTTACTAGTTTTGCATATATATGAATCTAGAGCTTATGTAAATAAGAGTACAAATCAAATCACCTCCAGTATGATGAGGGCTCTCACCAGGGCCATCCTTCTAATGACAATTTTAAAGCAGTCAAATAACTGAGCATACCCATGGGATAGAGTGTAATATTTAGATATGTGAAGACAATAAATAATGTTCAAATCAAGGTAATTAGCATGTCTATCATCTAAATTATTTATATCTCCTTGTGATAAGTTTTAGCTCTAATTTCCAGAAAGTCAAAATGGAAAGAATTTAAAGGAGCTCTTGGCAGACATAACATAAAAATAAATAAGGTGCCTGGCATTTTTTGGACTGTTCAAAATCATTAAACCTTTGGGAAAACTATATTTAAAGTATTGCAGTATATAACTTTTAAATATTTTGGTAAAATTTTGGAAAAGGACAATGTTCAATTTCACTATCAGAAACACCAAAAAGTATTTTAACTATTCCTCTTCTTTTTTCAGTGTGAACCCATTCTTTCTAACTCAGTGAGCACTTAGGAGTGACGCTCTCCACTGCAAACACACTATATTTGAAAAACGGGAAATTCTCTCAACTTGTATCATTTTGTAATACTTTTATTCTTGCCAGCAACATGAATTCCTTACGTTACTCTCTAAACTTTCAGAATCAAATATATAAAACAGAGTGAATGTCATAAAATCTTTTAAGAAAAGATAGCCTTTGTGAGTCGCACACTACCATACTGAAATTCAAGAATCATGTTTATTTGAACCAGTGACCATTATGTTTTAACTTACTATAAGTGAAATGGAAATTTCCAAATACACAGTTTCTCCCCCAATTACAACTCCAGAATATCATGATAAGATTAAAAGAAGTTCTTTAAGAAATTGGACTAAAAAGGGAATATTGAAAAGTTAGATTTGAAAACCATATTACTTACATTATGTGTTAATGTTCTTTTAACCATATTTTGGTAGACACAAACTTATTTCCTCTTTGATAATGGGAAAAAAATCTTAATCAACATGTATCAAGAGTCATTTTATAGTTGGATTTTATGTGCTCCATTTTTATTCTATTTTGAGGAAAATGCACTTTATTAATAAACTGAATCTTAAATATCTGTCTTTCTAAGTTGCAAAAAATTAAACTATATTGTTTAAGTTACAAATAAAATTTATGGACCAAATTGTATCCTCAAGTTCATATGTTGAACTTTTATGTTTACTACCTCATAAAATAACTTTCTAAAAATATTTATTTCAAAATGAAGACTTTAGTATGAACCCAAACTCCATCTAATGGGAGACATTATAGAAAATGGATATTAGGACAGGAAAGACCACATAAAAATACAAAAAAAAAAAGTCAGACTCTTGGTCAAAGAAGACTGCTGAGAATGGGCTAACCCAGACACCTTGGTATTAAAATTATAAGAATCTGAAGAAAATATAAGTATATAGTATAATCCAGTCAAACTTTAATTTTTCATGCCAGTCTTATTCAACAAATACAGAAAAAAATTAAATTTTTGACAAAAATGAAGCAATTTACAGGTGAAACACAATACATATAGTGAAATGATCATATACTAAAATGATTTTTAAAAATAAGTCTGACCCCAAAAATAGTCAAAGAACTTGGTCAAGTGTCATAATAGGTACAAATGTACCAAGGATGTGATATAATTTTGGAATAGAAAGATAAAATACCATAAGGTGCCATTCTACAGTGAGTTTCCTGTTCTATTTAATGGAAAAAATAAAACAGTATCATAACAGAATAAAGGGAGAATAAAATTAGTTAATAGATTGCATATTATTATACTTAAAGTAATTACTCATAAAAAATTTGATAATTGATATTAGCACAAACCTTGATGAACTGAGACACTAACAGTATAACCAATTTGTCTTCCATCCTTCCCCCTTCCCTCTATCCTAGTTCTTTTTCCCTTTTGAACAATTTCTTACCATTTCCACATCTATTGTACATTTTAGACCTTGTTTACTCTTTCAGTCTCTCACACCAGGGAGACAATGTAATGTTTGCATGTGAGTCTGATTTATTTCACTATGAGTATGTTCTCAAGTTGCATCCATTCACCTGTGAAGTCTCAATTTTATTCTTCTTTATGGATGATTAACACTGTGTTGTACTAAAAGACCATATTTTTTATCCACTCTTTGACTGATGGGCATTTGGGTTGTTTCCAAAATTTAACTATTACAAATTGTGCTGCGTAGAGGTGTAAGGTCCCGCCTGGCAAGCGCAAGGCCCTGTGCTGCTATGAACAAGGATGCCCATGTTTTACTGTAGTGCAATGTTTTTAATTCCTCTGGGAAGACACCCAGAAGAGGAACAGCTAGGGCAAATAGGACCTCTAATCCTAGGGGTTTTTGTTTTTGTTTTTGAGAAATCTCCAAACTAATTTCCACAGTGGTACAGCAAGATTCTCAATTGAATGGTTCAGACTCAGATATATGTCATCTTTGTTACACACTATATATTTGATACTTATGTAATACACATGAAGATATCATGAAATCTAACCATAATTAATAATGATAATCTGATATGGTGGGATAAGTTTCATATCATAGTCTTTCCACAGAATCTCTTTAATTCAAATTGTAAAACTTAAATTTACCCTTTATTAAAAATTGTATTGCTCCTATTTTCAATAAAATTCTGGTGATATTCACTATGAGATGTCTCATTTCATAAATAGAATATAATATATTAAAATAGACTTTAAACATTTTCTTAACAAGTTACTGCATCTGGACATGTATTTCCTCTCCTCTACATTTTCTTTGGGTGACTTCTGAAAATTCTATTGGCCATAAGTATGCAAATATTTCCATGAGAGTATAAGCATTTTGTAAATTCTTACCTTAGAAACAACACAAACCAGTAATAAAATCTTTAGATATTAGTGTCCTACAAGCATCTTCTTAATGTATAGAAAGAAATGTCCATACTCAGAACTCCTATTACTTGGCTCTCACTGTTACTAATAGAAATTAAATAGTAGGAAAAATGAGGGCTATGAAACTTGCAGTTAAATACATATTCTGTAGACCTTTCACACAGGAATCACACAGAAGCATGAGAAAAATGCAGAATACCGGGCACCACACCAAATTTCCAAGATCAAAATGCACATTTTTCAAACTTCCACAATTGATTTAAGTTAACATTAAAGTTTAAGAAGCACAAAATAACAGAAAAGATCTACTTGGAAAATATATAATACATGTCAAAATATTGAACATCATTATTTAACAATTACTTTAATTGCTTCAATGCTATCTTTGCTTCATGTTATTTCTATAGTTAACATTATTAATTCCTTTATTAATGTATCACTTGTCTACAGGAAACAGAAAATCCGGAACCATAGACATACACTTTTATTGCCATTCCTTCTGCAGCTCAACATCACCATTATTTCTTAGATTATCTTAAATGTTTACTAACATACGGGATTCTTTTTGCCTTCAAGCAGAGAAAAAGAGGAAAGGAATTTGCCAGACCAGTTTTGTTTTAGTCAGAGTGGAAGCTTATCCCAAGAATTGCCATCCCTAAACATATCTGCTTATTTATTATACACTGTAAGGGAGTAATTTGGCTACAGTGAGTTGCAAGGGAAAATGGAGAAGTAGTTATACAGCACTCCAGGCAATACAGAGGGAAATAATAGGAAACAAGATGATTAGCAGTGTCTTTGGAGCAGAAAACTGTCTGTGGCTGCTGTGATATCACAGAGTGAACTTTTAAACTTTCAATCAATAATTATAAAAATCACATCCCTTACAACTACCAAAAGCATTTTCAGTGCCTCCGTGCTCATTAGGAATCATTGCAGTCTTATTCTCAGCAGAGAATCTGAGGGCATATTGAGTGTCTCCCATAGTATCCAATGCTTTAGGTTATTTCTGGAAGGTAAATCACATGACACAGACACAAACACCATGCAAACTGTATGACTGTATGTCTTTCATGTGTAAAGTAAAAAATGAGTGAATGCATTTGTGGTGAGCAAATCCTATTTTGCTGTTTCTGAAAATGTATACTGATATGTTTTGAGTTCCTTATGAAATAATTCACATAAAAAAATGGACCGATGGATGTTCTCAGCTGATATCTAGAAAACCATTAATACCCCCAGTCTGATGGAATTCCAGGCCAAGGCTTGCAGACCTAGGCGCACTATACCTGGACACTGAAATGGGAAGGTCCTAATTGTTGGTTGGTCCAAGTGATATACTTATGCTAATTTTTAGTATAACTGATAACATAGCCTGACTTTTAAAAATATATTTTGGCATATTTCATTTTTTATAATATCTCCTGAGAGTTTCAATCAAAAATAATTTGTCCTTTATTTTAAAAGTAGAATAGCACTGACTGCAAAATACCATTATCAGAGATCACTGTGTCTTTTCTGCACAGAGTGTTAATCTGCAATGAGGCTGTAAGAATGAGCTCAGAAGTTGTGATGGTAACTGTTTCTGTTTGGGCACATGTAAAAACTCTTCCTCTGAGAATAAAAAAGATGGTGGATCAATAGGTAGCATGGTAGAGAGCCTCTCTGAGAAAAACAACTCAGATGCTAAAATTTAATACCATGGAGAAGATCAGATGAAAGGAGAGGGATTCTCATGACCCAGAAAGAAACTGAGGGAAAAAAAGGAAAGGAAGAAAGAAAGAAAGAAAGAAAGAAAGAAAGAAAGAAAGAAAGAAAGGTCACAGGGCTGGAGCTGGCCCTGCTGAGTGAAAAGCTGGAGTTGGACACACTCCCATCAACATGGTCCCGTGCTGGGCGCGTCTTGGAGTTGGGTGACTCATGACTGAGCTGAGGTCACGGTCCTGCTGAGATTGGGGGTTAGTGAGCCTGAGACCCTTGATGGGAGGAGGCACCGCAACAGGGAGCAGAACTGGTGAAACAGCTGCCTGACCCGTAGTGAGTGCTGGGAATTGGGTCCCACAGACAGGGTGACCGGCTTGATGACATTGGAGTAGGGCAGGACAGGCAACTATGGCAACATCAATTGGCTGCTCATGGCTCAAAGCAGACTGACAAAATCTGCTTGGGCAGGGCCACACCCCTGGTTGGGACCCAATAGTCAGGGACAAACCTGTCCCAAACCTGTGATATCTGCAGGGCACAGACTAATGTGCTGAAGTCACTCACTGACTGACTGGCTTAGAAGAGAGGGGCCAGCTCACATCACCTCTGTGTGCACCTCACAGTTCAACAGCAAACTGAAGAGGGCAGCAATCCCCTAGCCAGTGTACTTCACAAAATTGTAAGCATTACTGTAAGGACCTGAGACCTCCACCATACACCTGTCTGAAAGAAACCAGAAACATGACAAGAGAAAGAAACTAGAAAAAGCCTCCAGCTGCTGACCCAGGGAAAATAATCCCAGGAGAGGTAAATAAGGGGAGATCAAGGGCAGCAAACATGCAATATTGGGCACAGCCTCAATGGAAATAAAGAAATACCTCTGTAACCTCATCAACGAATTTAAATCTGAAATTCTAACTCAGGTGAAGCAAGATATAAGAAGATTAATGAAAGAAATGCTAAGCACTTCTCAAGAAGACACAGAGGGAAGAATGGAGGAACCCAGAAAAAGGAAAGAAATCTTTGATGAAAAATATAAACAAAATCTAGAATGCATGAAACAGATCCAAAGAGAATATCAGGAAATTAAAAACTCCATTGAAAGCTGGAAAAACTTCTTGACTGAAACTAAAGACAGACTTTCAAAACTGGAAGATAGATTTGCAATGTATGATCACGAAAGGAAAGATCTCTTAAAAATAATAAAGAACCAGGAAGTAACAATACAAAGACTAGAAGATGACAAGAAGATCTATAATTTAAGAATAATAAATGTGAGTGAAGAAGCAGAAGCAAATACAAAAGAAATAAAAAGGCTATTCACAGAAATAATTAAGGAAAAATTCCCAAGCACAGGTAAAGGAAATGATGTTCAGACATATGAGGCATACAGAACTCTTGCCAGCTACAACCAAAACAGATCTACATCCAGACATATAATAATCCAGATCCCAGATATTCAGCACAAGAACAGAATATTAAAAGTGGTCAGAGAAAAGAAACAGATTACTTATAAAGTAAAATCCATCAAAATCACAACAGACTTCTTGACACAAAGTATCAAATCAAGAAGAGCTTGCAGTGAAATATTCCAAGCCCTGAAAGAAAATAACCTCCAATGTAGATTGATGTACCCTGCAAAACTATCATTCAAAATTAATGGAGAAACAAGACATTTCCATGACAAAGAGGAACTGGGGGAGTTTGTGACCACCAATCCAACCCTACAAAAAATATTGAAGGACATTCTAGAGAGAGAAAAGAAAACCACCAGGATTCCAGGAACAATGGCAGAAAAGCCTCAATGAATGGGGCAAACAGTGGAATGAAGGAGAAAAGTAAACAACAATAATAGAAAAATAGCATAGCAGAGGTGAGGCAGAGAAAATTGGATATAGTTTGATTTTATCCTGTTCCAGTCTGTCTACTCTTACTAGATTTGAAAGCACAGGCAGCTACCCAAAAAATAGCAGGATATACTACAGTAAATAGCCTTAATTCCCTATTAACTTATTTTATTTTTTTTATTTAAAGAAAAATTTTTTTGAAACAGAGAGTAGAAATATTACAAAATCTCAAAAACAAAACAAAATAGAAAAACAAAAATAGTAACCAGTAAGAAATCACTAGTTGAAAATTACATATTTTCCTCTTTGAAGTAGCTGTTCAAGTTACAGAAGTAAAGCCTACAAAGTGGACATCCAAACAGTGAGACTGCGATCAGTTTTGTTCATACATCCAACTAAAACTTTAGCAACATGGTTATTAATCCCACTCATTCAAACATACATGCAGTTATATCCTTTAGAATGCTTTCTTTTCCTCTCTTTTTTTTTCTTTACAATAACTATAATCCATTCTCATAAACTACTTACAAGTTCTACACATGTGTAAGTCTCTACACATATACCTAGCCTTTCTGTAGTAGAGGGAGAAACAAATCAAAACAAGTCAACAATACAAATTCCTAGAGAAACATGAAATGGAAAGGACATATAAAACCACAATGCTAAGTGATCTACAGTAGTTACTATGATGTCTCTTGTTATTTTCAATAAAATTGTCGATATCGTCAAACATAGTATAGCTAAACTTAGCATTGCATTACACTTTTAATAAAATCTAAACATTGGAGACATTATAGGACTTCAAAGGCAGTTAACAATCAAACCAGAATGGGTATCCTATTGAATCCTGTCATCTTTAGAGTAGTTGCCCCTATTCTCAGACTCAACACTCTCAAGCATACCAGATTCAAATAAAATCAGTCAAGATAAAACAGTGATATAACCAATTTTCTCTGTCTTATCTCTGCTATGCTATTTTTCTGTCATTGCTGTTTGTTTACTTTTCTCCTTCATTTCACTGTCTGCCACTTTCATTGAGGCCTTTCTGCTATTTTTCCTGGAATCCTGGTGATTTTCTTCTCTCTCTCTAGAATGTCCTTCAGTATTCTTTGCAGGGTTGGATTGGTGGTCACAAACTGCCCCAGTTCCTCTTTGTTGTGGAAATATCTTGTCTTTCATTAATTTTGAGAGACAGTTTTGCAGGGTATATCATTCTGGGTTCAAGGTTATTTTCTTTCAGTGCTTGGAATATTTCGCTCCAAGCTCTTCTTGCTTTGATGGTTTGCATTGAGAAGTCTGCTGTGATTTTGATGAGTTTTCCTTTATAGGTAATCTGTTTCTTTTCTCTGACTGCTTTTAATATTCTGTTCTTGGATTTCAGGGGTTCTGATTATTATATGTCTGGGTGTAGATCTGTTTGTGTTGTAGCTGGCTGGAGTTCTATATGCCTCATTTATCTGAACTTCACTTCCGTTACCTATGTTTGGGAAGTTTTCCTTAATTATTTCTGTGAATAGACTTTTTATTTCATTTGTATTTGTTGCTGCATCTTCTTTTACATATTTTATTCTTAGGTTATAAATCCTCTTGTCATCTTCTAGCCTTTTTATCATTGCTTCCTGGTTCCTTGTTATTTTTAAGAGATCCTTCCTTTTGCGATCATATGTCGCAAATCTATCTTCAAGTTTTGAAAGTTTTTCTTTAGTTTCTGTTAGAAGATTTTGCCAGCTTTCAATGGAGTTTTTAATTTCCTGATATTCTCTTTGGATCTGTTTCATGTATTCTAGATTGTGTTTATATTCTTCATCAAAGGCTTCTCTCCTTTCTCTGGATTCCTCTATTCTTTCACTTGTGTCTACTTGAGGATGACCCAGGACTTCTTTTATTAATCTTCTTATATCTTGCTTCACCTGAGTTAGAATTTCAGATTTAAATTCATCGATGAGGTCACGGATGTATTTCTTTATTTCCAATGAGGCTGTCTCTGACATTATAGGTTTGCTGCTCTCAACCTCCTCTGCATTTACCTCTGCTGGACTCACTTTCCCTTGTTCCACAGTTAGAGACCTTTTGCTGTTTCTCTGTCTGGTCATGTTTCTGGCCCCCTTCAGATGGGTGGGTGGTGGGGGTCTCTGGGCCTTTCATATTGCTTACAGTTTTTTATGCAACACACAGGCTAGGGAAGTGCCATCCCCTAGTCTGCTGGGGATCTGTGAGTTGCAAGCTGAGAGCTGGCTCCTCCCCCTATGCCAGTCAACCAGTTTATGCTTCAACAAGTTTGTGTGTTCCCTGGGGATGTCACTAGCTCACAGCAACCTTGTCCCTGGCTATTGGGTTTCAACCAGGGGCATGGCCCAGCCCAAGCAGATCTCACCAATCTGCTTTGGACCAGGGGCCATCGACCGATGCCACCTCTGGTTTTGATTCAAGCCAGCCCTGCCCAACTCCAAAATGTCACCTAGCTGGTCCTCCTGATCTGGGAAATCCAGTTCCTGTCACTCACCAAAGTTCACACTGCTCGACTGGCTGTTTCCACTCCCTGTTGCAGCACCTCCCCCAGACAAGGGTCTGGAGCTCACCAACCCACACTCTTGACAAGGCCGCGATCTCAGCTCGATCATGAGTCGACTCTAAGGTGTGCCGGTACCGCGACTGGGTCTTGCCCAGCTCCAGCCCTCCGTCCATGCTTCTTCTTCTTCTTTTTTTTTTTTTTCTCCAGCGTCTGAGTTTTGTTTTTGCTTTTGTTTTTGTTTTCAGAGAGGCTCTCTTATCATGCCACTACTCAGTCGGCCATCTTGCAACCCAGGGCAATTCCCTATTAACTTAAACTTGAGGCCCTATATTACACACGCTGTATTACAATCTGGTTTGTTAGAATGCTGTTTTTTCTTGACTGATTTTATTCAAATCTGCTATACTTGATAACCTCAAGTCTGAGAGTAAAGGCAACTATTCTGAAGACAAGATTCAACAGGATACCCACTCTGGTTGTATTATTAACTGCTTTTGAAGTCATATAATGTCTCCAATGTTTGGTTTTTATTAATATTGCTATGTATTTCTATGTCCAATTATGTTATGCCTGATGATATAGAAAATAACAAGAGACATCGTAGTAACTACTGTAGATCACCTAGTATTGTGGTTCTATATGACTTTTTCATTTAGTGTTTTTCTAGGAATTTGCTTTGTTGTCTTGTTTTGATTTGTTCTTCCCTCTAATACTGCAAGGATAGGAATACATATAGAGATTCATACATGTGTAGAATTTCTAAACAGTTTATGAGAATTGAATATAGTTATTGTAAAAAAAAGAGAGGAAAAGAAAGTATTCTAAAAAATATAACTGCATGTATGTTTAAGTGTATAAGATTGATAACCAAATTACTAAGTTTCTGTTGGATAGGTGAACAGAACTGGTTGTAGTCTCACTGTTTAAATGTCCACTTTTTATGCTTTACTTATGTAACTTGAACAACTACTTTTAAGAGGAAAATATGTAATTGTCAACTAGTGATTTCTTACCGTTTTTTTTCTTTGAAATTATGTATTATTTCTATCTTCTTTTTTTTTCTTTAAATAAAAAAACTCTTCCTCCAAACAAAAACTATCACAGGAGCTTTGTATAGAAGTGCATCATTCTAGTGGAATTCACTCTAATTCAAACTTGAACATAATAAATCTTTTAAGGTTTGCAGTATACACCTGGCCATCAAATCGGTACATTAAAAAGTTGTAGATGCCAATCATGACACACAGATAAAGGGCAAGTGAGCCTGGGAAGCTCCTCTTCATCACCACAGTTTCTTCACTAAAGTGGGATTTAGAGCAGATGATTCTGTTACTACTTTCAGTGAGTAAGTCATTAAGCCTGTTGATTTGTTTTCATCCTAACCAGGAACAAGTTCATTTTCTGTATGAGCATTTACACCTTCCAAATTGCAAATCTTTCTGTAAATTTCTAAGACATTTATTCTGATTTTGTAAATTCTTACTACTGTCATTACTTAACATTTATCTAACAAGAACAGTAAAGGAAATCTTTTTTTAAAACAAAGAACTTTTATTGCCTTAGGCAAGTATAATGGTGAAAATAAAAGTCAAGAATATTAATGCTCAAGATGCTGTAAGTATTTTATAAAGGAATTTATTCCACAAAAACAGAAAGAAATTATCATTCTTGAGATAATTTAAGAAACTGAATAGTTCTCCTAGTTGTCTATGATTTCATTACTTTCTTCTAATTATTGTATTCTGGAAATCTTTATGCCCACACATGCTAAACAGCAGCAAAATATATCGTTAAACCACAATTTAAATAAAGATCTTTAAACAGTTTGCCTCATGTCCTATGTGTGAAGTGCATCATGTCTTATATTTTACAAAAGCTTGAAATAATTATCCTACTTTTGGTATTATCTATATTTCCAATGTGACAGTAAACATTTCTCATTAATAGCTTTGGATAATCTTAGAAATTCTTATCTTCAGAACTGAAGATTTTCAGAGAGCAATAGTTGTGCCTGTCATACATACAGGACTATTTCTAAACCAAGACAGTCAGTACTTCTGGGCCAATAGGATGGCAGTGTTAAATTGGTACTTGGAACAAAAATTTATTGTACAAATTATTATTTTTTATTGTACATATTATTAAATTGGTATTTCAGTTCAAGATTTCTTCAGATGTTTAGTTTCACAAGAGAAATTGCATAATTATGTATAATTACAAATGAAAAATTTAACAGGTGTACTCATGAATTTTGATATTCAAACATGTTTTGAAGAAATAAACTGTATAGTAAGAGAATGAAGTAGAAAGTAAGAATACAGAAATAAAAATTCACAAAATATCTCCCCGTGCATTAATACTGTTTTTAATGATGTAAATGCACATTATTTCAGATACAATGTACTTCTACATATGCTGCAAAATATTAAAAGTATGGATATTATTTTATAGGCTGTGCTTTTTGGAAAGTAACTGCAGTGGCACCTTGGTTCATGAGCATATTCCATTCCAAGATTCTAGGGAAAATAGCTGTTTTAGTGTTCGTGTGGGAAAGATGGCCACAGTCATGTCCCCAGAAGATGCAGAGTTTGTGAATGGAAGCAAAATTTTGCATCTGTTCAGGAACCAAATTGTTTGTAGAAAGAAGTGTTTGTGAACAGAGGGACTAATCTCTATATAGTATTATTCAACAAAGAACACTATTTTCCAATAGCGTATTTTACAATTTCGGTGAATCGTTTTTTGTTATTATATTATAAATGTGAACTTTATATATTACACCCATGTTATTTGAATATTATAAATGTAAATGTTTCTATATATTTCTAGAAAATTTTATTATGCTCATTTGTATTTATTTTGATAGAAATTACTTGGAATCAAATTTTTATAATAAAGAATACATTTTATATTTTCTTTTATGGTCACCTCACATCAGCAATGAATTTCTACAGGATTTGTCAGGAACTGTAAAAATTCATTTGAAGAAAAAAAAATGAATTTATTAATTTTGTAAAATAAGCAACAAAATGAAATAAGTAATTGTCCTAGAAGTAGCATTGTTAAGTTAATAGAGTGATTACATTTGACATTATTAAAATTTTCTTTCTAATATCTGTGTATCTTAAATTATTTTACTTTATAAGAAATTCTAATTAGACATAATTGCCCAAAATTGAGTCAAACATATAATGTCATTAGGGAGAGAAAATATAAGGAACATTTAAAAAGTATTCAAGTGTTTGTTGGCAAGTGTGGAGTCCTGAATTTGATCGCTGGTATCAAAAGTACAAAAATAGAAATCAAGTGTTTATAATGAAAATATAAAAATAGTGTAAGTACACATGTATATTTATGGAAAAAGATTGATTTTATTTTAAAATTAATTTTATTAGTACAGTTTCGTTTTACATAAATATCACATTTATCATAGGAAATTTGTACCAGTGCATAATATATCTTGATTGTTCTTTTCCCCTGTTCTCCTCCTCTCCCTTCAAACCTTCTCTATCGCCTTATTTACAAAAGCTTTGTTTCCATTTTTTCCTTCTATTCTTTTCTCTTTCCCTCCCTTCTCATTCCCCATCTCCTTCCTTGTTCCCCTTTTCATTTTGAACAAAATATTCAAATGCTGATTTCTTTAGTATACATTTAATGTGAATTTTAGCATGTTTGATGCATTGTGTAGCATAAGCTACAAAAGTAAGCCTGACCATACACTGCTGCCCTTTACAGTGGCCCAGAGTGTGCACATTTTAAGGCTGTTATATAAGATTGCTATGAGAAGATTGTCTTAGTTTAATAATATTTTAAGGGTTTTTTTTAGCAAAAACATATCACTGGGCTGTCTCTCAGTGATGCAGTGACCTTCCCTCTCCTGGTGGGGTGCCTCTGTGAGAGGTGCATGTTCCCAAGAATGCTGTTTTAGGGTCATCAACTACTGATGAGGCAGTGACACATTCTGTTTCAGTGTAATGATGATAGTTGTCCACTTAGAATATATTTTTATCTCCTAGATTTTAGTTGGATAAATTAAATCATATGAAATTCTGAAAGCAAGAATGGAATGGAAACAACACAGGTGAAAGAGAAATTTTAGTTCATGGAGATATGCCTTTGTAGGCCAATTGATATTTTTTTAACTCAGAAACAATTTATTGACATTCAAATTTAATAAAATTAAGAGCTCTGAGCATGTGATTTATGATACCCTGATCTCATAACAACTATCATGGTCACTGAGATAAAAATATGGAATATTTCACAAATTTGCATGTCATTATTTAGAGACCATGCCAGTCTTCACTGGATTACTTCAGTGTTAATATATGTGAAGCTGAACGAAGCACACTCTTCAAAAAGTGTTCTAAGCAGAGAGGTACCGTTAATGGATGACACAAGGATAATACAGTTATAAGAATAGCCCATAATTGACTGATTAATTTCTCTTCCATTAATGCCCATGTCTTATCTTTTTTTTTTTCATCATTTAAATCTTGGTTAAATCTGAAGACCTCTGAAAGAGATGTCATACCACAACTCTTTTCTAGAAACAGAGCTTCTAAGAGTCTATCGAGAGCCAGGAAGAAGGATGTAAAAATAAGAACATCTGGGAAAGCAAGTGGACATATATATATTTCATGAGTGTTGACCAGTAGATTACAGAAGCCATGCCAGTTTACTTTCCAGGACTTGTGATTTTGGTCAACACAATAGAATCTATCTTCTTTCCCTGTTTCTGACTACATCTCTGATATCCGCTTGGATTACCTTTTGGCCTCCAACACTTGGCTACTTTTTTTCCATGAATCTTTATATCCATACAATGATCCAGTCATTCATCTTTCCCACATAATGAATAGCTTTTTATCATTTCCATATATTGTTTCCTAACACGAGTCTTAAATTTCTATCTCTTTATTTTATTCCTTTGTAGCCAATATATATATACATTAGTCAAGGCACCTGGGTCATAGATTCTCAATGCTGGCATTATGGGAGACTTTGAAGCAAACAAATTTTCTTTTGAAAATGTTTCTCTTGCACTAAAAGTGACTGATAGTGCCCTTGTCTTGCCCTTGCCAGCATACCAGTAGATCTCATCAAAGTTGGGCAGCAAAATGGATACAGACTTTGGTAGAAGGCACCAGATTACACATAACACCCCCTGTGTAGCCACTGATTTATACCTACCTGTCTACAGCATTTATTTGTTTGAAGTTTAGTCAGTCCCTCTTTAAAGCATCCCTTCTTTGAGAGCACACATCTCCATGTCTGACTCATCTCTCTACTGTCAAACATATTTTGAGATAAGACTCTAGAATCAGCTGATACTAGTTTTTCTAGATATGATATTAACATAAAATGATATTGTCTCTAAATGGGGTTGCATATTGAAAGGTCACAGTTAAATTTCTTCTGAGGAAATGCTACACCCGAGGGTAACTTCCACCCACAAGTCAGCATCTTATCTGGCATCTAGTCCTTTGCTGACGTTGGGGTACAAAGCTTTGCTGGATTTCTGTGGCTCTCTCGTGTTGTGTATGAGATGTGTATCCCAATTTCTAAAACTCTGACATTATTGGCTCACAACTGTCATAACTGCATCAGAGTTCCCTGTCTTCCTCTGCACAAATCTTTGCTCTTTTACTGTAAGATCCATTTTTTTTTCAACTGCAGCCGTTACTGAACCTCTTTAACACATCTGTAGGGATTCCAGCCTTTATAGAAAAGCCAAAACAGCTAGTTGCTTTTTTATGCTCCAAAAATTAATAGTAGAAAGTACTCTACCAATTCTGGTATCTATAGAAAGATAAAGAACTCTTCTTAAAAACAATGGTTTTAAAATGAATTTAAAATATTTCAGTTTTCAGAACTGAAATATCAGAATCACTGATATTTTTTAAGAACAAAAATATCAGTGATTGAAAGACAATTTTCTTTAGATGCACAGTAAGTCAAAATTATTCCTTAATTGTTTAAGCAGAATGACATTCAATATATTAGCATGATTTGAGTTTTCATTCCATCAGTTGAATAAGTATATTTTAATCAAAACATAATCCAACCAGAATTCTTGAGTCTCATAAAAGGCAATACACTAAGATATTTAAAGGGATAAACTAAGTTTTATCAATAACATTAGTATCTCTCCTACCAAATTCTATGTATCTTAGTTATGATCACAAGTCAGTTTCATTTCATCTGTCATATGAAATTCTGTATTTGTATAATCTATGATTTTTTTTATTTTTTAGAGTCAATTTTCTGGTAGTTTTGATATTTATACATTTACATTGCTTGCTCTCAAATTTCAAAATACATTTTTGATGCAAAATTCCTTACTATTTAACACTAAGTCTAACACTAAAATTCAGAACAAATATATAACAAGGTAAAATGTATGAAGTTGGGGATTTCAAATACAGCACAAATTCACTATTGAATATTTTGATTAATAACCACATGAATTCACATTTACTATTTTTCAAAAAGTATGTACACTTGCACAACTACACCAATAGAAGTGAATTATAATTGCTGATGGCTCACTTATATAGATGATATTATTTTTAACTTAAAAGTTTTAAAACTGCATTCTAATGCATACAGATTGCATACTTCCGTGGCACCCTGTGATGTTTACATCCAGGTCTTCTTGCTCTTATCTAACAGTAAGCCTTGCTTGGTAGAGCTCTCCCCGCTCCTTCACCTCATGACCTCCGCAGCCTCTGATAACCACTGTTTTTCTTGAAACTTCTTTATGTCCGTGTTTTACAGGTTACACATGTGAGTGATGTCAGGCAGTGCTGGTCATTTTGGTCCTGGATTATTTGACTTCGTATATGTATGCTCAGTTCCACCTGCATTGCCTCAGATGATAGTTTCATCCTCTATCTGTACGGGCAGCATTTCACTGTGCTTGTGTGTAACATTTTCTCGGTCAGTTCTTCATCGATAGACATTTAGGTTGTTTTCATTTTTTGCTATTTTGAATAATACTGTAGTGAACAGGGGAGAGTGTGGATGAGTCTTTGATAGTCTCATTTCATTTCCTGTAGTAGAATTGATGGGTCATATAGTAGTTTTATTTTTAAATTTTTGTAGAGCCTCCATACTAAGTTCCAGAGTGGTTGTATTAATTCACACTCACCTACAGTGCACAAAGGTCCTCTTTCCTCCACTTGTTCATCAGAACTTGCTATCTTTAGTCTTTTTAAAAATACCCATTTATATAAGAATGAAAGGATATGGGATAATGTTACTTGTATAATCACGCATGCAACAAGTTGGTTTCCTAGCTGTGTTCCATGCATCCATTTATACTGCATAAAACTTTCATGTGCATATATACTGAGTTAATCCCTTCTAATCATCCCAGACTCCCAAGAATACCCAAACAGAAAGACAATGCAGATTATGGATAAAACATGGCCTAATACTTGGTATGTGTGGTTAAAATCTGAAGTTACATAAACAGGTATGTATTGCTTGGGTTGTTAATTGCTTATATAGAAAAGAAAAAAAATGCCATGTTTAAATATATTTAGACTTCTTGGAAAAGATGAGTTTTTAGATCTCCTCTCTGGTACAGAGAGCTCTATGTTTACATCTTCTGGTTTTGATCTTCTGAATGTATACTCACACCTTCTCAGAAGCCCCAAACATGCACAGACACAAACATACACTGAAGAGACCATATTTACGGATGGGTGTGGCCATGATGCAATACATTTCCATCCATGGAGGAACATTTCTAATAGACTAAAATTCTCTCTTCTCTTCAAGTATGTGTAGTTTTCTCCACACCAATTCCTCCCCTCTGGTCGTGC
Source organism: Hydrochoerus hydrochaeris (assembly GCA_004027455.1). Taxonomy (NCBI): domain Eukaryota; kingdom Metazoa; phylum Chordata; class Mammalia; order Rodentia; family Hydrochaeridae; genus Hydrochoerus; species Hydrochoerus hydrochaeris. The sequence goes on from PVLA01006976.1 coordinate 46,389, forward strand.
CTCATTTTTTCGCACACACGTATCTGATTTCATCTGCTTTCTCATTCATGCGGCTTTTCTGCTTTCCTCTCATACAAACGCCCCAGTCTCCTCTGGCCTGCACACTCAACTCACATCCTTAAATATTTTCTTAGGACACCTCTTACTTGCTTATATCTCCCTTTTTCTCTTCCACAATTCTCTCCTGTACTCTAAAACTCTGGTATCTTTTGCTTTGTTTAACATTTTTGTCTTATTTGTTTATTCTAGTTCATCATTTCTGATATTCCTGGCTTTTCTCTGCTCCCACTCTTTTGTTCTTAGATCTGCTGACTTCTCTTGCTTAAGCACACATCTACTGTGATTCACAGCTCACTTCTCACTCTCAGGCCTCTCCTTTTCCTTCTCTTCCTCTCCAGCATTTTTAGACAACAGGAAGAAAACACACACATCAGATCCCAAAAGCAGGGCAACTTTCTCTCTTGAGAGTGAAGTGTATTTTGGTCTACTAGCAAACTGGCAAAGACACAGAACATGATTCAGGGTAAAGAAAGCTTCATCTAAAGGCTTGAACACTGTAAATTAGTTTTTCAGTGTTCTGTAGAACATAAACACAATCAAGTTAATAATAAAATAATATCATTATTATTTCCAATGCATATTTTTAAGTATATAAGTTTCTTGGAACCAAAACTAACCCATAATATAAATTTGTCTTTATATTATGTTTATGTCCTCATCTATAGTAGATATAAATATATATATATATAAATATAGATATATAGATATAGATGATCTAAACAAACATTAAATAAATGTATTACAAACATCAAGCTAAATAAACATACTGGTGAAATATTAAAAAAATCTTTTTTTTATTTTCAAGAGAATAAAACCAAATGAAACAAAACAGAATAAAGCTTATCAAAACAGAACAATGAAAGTGATACAGAAATGCAAAACAAGATAGTATGAAATCAGCAATGGCTACCATAGTCTCTTGTTTTCTTCAAAATAGCTGCCCATACCATCAGACATAATAAAATTAAACAAAAAAGAACAAAATAAAACCAATCAAATGAATAAGTGTATTTTTAAGAGAATAAAACAAAATAAAATATAATAAAGTCAGTCAGATCAAAACTGTGAAAGTAATGTAGGATTTCTAAACAGGATAATAGGAAATCAACAATGGCTATCATAATGTCTCTTGTTATCTTCAAAATTGCTGCACATACCATCAGACATAATAAAATCCAACAAAGCAGAACAGAATAAAACCAATCAAAGCGGAACACTGGATAAAACAAAACAATAAAATGGAACAAAACAAAGCAGTAATAACAATATTGGACTTCAGAAACAAGACAGAAGAAAATACTCCATATTTGCTGTATTGTATATTGTTATTTTCTTAATAGGTGCTCAGTCTACCAGCCTTAGGCCTGCAAAGTCAATCAAATAATAAAAATAATAAGTTTTTTTTGGACCTCAGTTGCTATCAACTCAGCCTGCCCTCTAAATCAGCCGGTTGATTAAGGTGGGAGGTGGCAGTGTTCTTGTCTCCCAGCCATAATCCAGTTGGCTCACAGGAAGGGCACACTAGTTTCTTGTGACTCCTCCCAGGCCCAGCATGGCTTCTGCTGACTCACAGGAAAGGAGAATTTTCTTGTTTCTTCTGGCCCCTGCATGACTTGCACTGGCACAAGAGAAGGACAAATTGGCTTTTTATTACACCTCCCAAGCCCAGCCTGGCTTCCTCTGATTCATGGGAAGGGCAAATTGGCTTGTTTCTCCTACCAGGCCCCACATGTCTTGTGCCAGCTCATAAGAAGGGCAATTTGCCTTCTTGTTACTCTTCCCAGGACTGGTAAAGATATGCTTAACTTTATGAGAAACTCACCAAAAATTCTTATATGTTCAATTTTGTATTTTGTACATGCTTTCCCAGGAGAATTAAGAGAAAATTCTCTATCATTTTATTGCTGTGATTATTACATACAATTTACAATGATTTTTCTGTTTCATAGGAGAGAGAGAGAGAGAAAGAGAGAGAGAGAATCTCAGTTTATAGTTTATGCTGCCCATGAACTATGTACCCCAATCTGGACTCAAACTTGTGGCAATCCTCCTGCGTTCCGGGGTTTTAGGCATATGCCTCTACCGCTGGCAATTTTTTTGATTTACAACATAAAAAAAGGCTTAAAGTCACAGTACAAAGGTTTATAGAAAAATAAAAATTGCTAATTAGGTACAAGTCTATGAAATGTCAATGAAATAGCTGACATTTATCATTCAATGTTAAAAGAAAAAGACATACATGGAGCAAAACCTATAAAAAAATCTTCTCTTTATGAAAAGAATTTAATTTTCCTTCTTTACTATATTCTGAGATATGAGAACCCCCCCAAAATAGAAATGAAATACACTTTATATTATAAAAGCTTGACAATCTACACAATTAGCTATTTACTGTTGTGTTTCAAGAATAAATTAAAAAGAATTTAATTTGAATATTTTATGGACTCATTTTTGCTTACTATATAATATTGACTGATGCTGTACTTGTGTTTAACTGTACCGACATGTTTCTGTGTTCCTGATAGTCAGTCGGATGTCCATTCCATGACACACGCTTTTCTGAAGTCAAGCTACATGTCTTGCTCTATGGCAATGATAGAGAAATGCATTTCATTAAATGGTCTGTCTGTGGAGCACAAGTGTTTCATGAGAATATTTGTTTAACTCATTATACTTAAAACAAAGACATGAGGAAACTTTACAGCTGGTTAGCCAAAACAATAAAAGCCAAATAAGTTTGACCCTCTACAGTGGTAACAGTATTCATGCTGCTACAGTCAGTAGAAATGATTTTTTTATGATTTTTCTTTTATATCTATCATATATATGTAGCAATTTAGGTTGACTCAGAAGATTTTAAAAAATAAATAATAAGTTTTTAAGGCAGGAAAAATATGTAGCATTTTTTCTATTTGTTTCAGAGTCCAATATGGAGAATATTTCAGATTTCAAATTTTAATTTATTTTTGGTCATAATTTCCAGCCATTTTAGTTAATATATTTCAGAAATACAAAACTTGATAATGAATGAATACTGGACCAATTGATTGATCTTTATTCAATAGTTTAATTATACCTTCTTTTGTATTCATTTTCCTTCTTTCCTATATGCTGAGATTTAATGAGAACCCCCCCCAATGGAAGTGAAATACACTTTATATTATAAAGGCTTGACAATCTACACAACTAGTTATTTCCCGTTGTGTTTCAAGAATGAAGAAGCAATTTGAAGATATTCACTATGATCTCTTCTTTGCTACATTTTTTCTGTATGACTTTTTATCATGAAAATTGATCAAGATGACTGGTATCAAATCAGTCCAAATATATTTGTTTTTGTCTAGTATGTTGAACAAACAAAATGAAGAATGTTTGGAAATTTAGAAACTCACTTTACCAAGAATCATAACTTATGGTGACTATAAAAAGAAGATATAATTGACCAAGTTAGCATTCACAGAGCAGAAATTCCAGACATTGTAATCCACCAAAAATTATCACAGATTCAACCGGCAATTCATATTAACTTTCATTTGGCCGATGTTCTGACATATGGAACAGTTGCTATCTCAGATTTAAGTAATGATAACAAACCCATGTCTGAATAAGTTCTTGCAGATGTTGGACTCTTTCTCAACTTGTGCATAACAAAATGTGAAAAATCTCTTTTCTCTCTACTCTTATGATTGAAAATTTCTAAGAATAAAAATTATATAGACCTGTAATACATAAAATGGATTTTTTTTTAAAAAAAGGACCTGGTATACAATACTAGATAAAGCTTTATGTATCAGCATTGATATATACAATTGTTTTGATACTGTGAACTGAACTCAGGACCTTGTGCTTGCTAGATGGGCACTATGCCACTCAGCCATATCCCCAGTCCCAAACGGTACTTTAAAAATATGGAAATTGTTATTTTTTTGATACCTCTGATTAGTCTAGTCAGGGATGGCGTGTTCAGACTGACTTTCCAATTAGCTGATTACTTACTATCTCCCTCTCACAGCTCCAAGTTCACTCTTCCAAAACTTTTCTGCTTCTGCCTCATTAATCTTATGTGTGTCTTTGTTGAATAAAATTATTCATTTCTCAAGGCACGCGGTTAATATCAGCAGGTCTGTGTCAGCTCTGATCTTATCTCTAATGATGTTCTAACATCGTGATGTTAACCTTGGCCAAATCTGAATGAAATGAATGAAGTAAAGGTTAATTAGACCTGCATTAAAAGCTGAGATAGATCAAAAGACCAGCTGAACCAGTTGGTCAATTTTCTTCATAGAAAATATGAGCATTTTTATGTTGTAGCCACTATAGTTTTTTTTTCTTTTTTTCTTTTTTTTTTTTTTTAAGATTTTCTGCTATTGAGCATGGTTGAGCAACTCAGCCAGATGATGGTAACTGTGTGACTAGAAAAAATCTCATATTCTCTTCCTTTACAAGGTAGTGGCTACCCTGGGACCACTGGCTTTTGTATGCTTTCTGACAATTAGATGGCCAAGATCATCTTGTGTAATTAAGACGATAATCTTGAGTTTCGCTGAAAGTTGTCAGTGCTTTGATTCTCTGGCTAAATTAACTTTATTAAAACTTTATGAGGCATAACTTTTGGAATCTTTTTGAATCATTTCATTTGATTGTCTCTGTAATAGTTACCCACTATATTTAAATCAAATTTTCAGGACCATTACTATAGGTATTTCAGGCATTTTTATCTTAAAAACACATCATTTTTTCTGAGATATTTTTGTTTATACTTTTTTTCCATGTTAAATCCCTCAGACTTATCTGAAGTTGAAACCTATTAAAGGAGATTTTTCTATTCTGCAGAGCCTGTTAGCATATATAGTGATTTTTGTCTCCAAATCATGAGATTTCAGAAAGGATTGGAAAATTCCACTGCAGTATAGCTGAGAGGTGAGGCTCAGAGGTTTTGCTGCAGTCCATCCAGCAGCACAGTCTAAATCTTCCTCACAAGTGGGTTAACACTGCTATTCAATGTAAAGCTTATCACAACTTCACTAAATTTCTCTTCTTTGTGCTTTAAAATATTTTGAAAGAATACAGCAACAGATGGATGGCAATGGACAGACCAACTATCCCTTAGTCACAATTTTTTCTTAATTAGGTGTGACCTTGGCTAAAGTAACATAGCAATTTGCCAAAACAACTGCTGTCCTGTTAGAGACAGGACTGGGTGTATGCTAATTTACAGTAGACCTCTGCAGTTTTTAGTCTGTGACTTTTACTAGAACACACACTTGTTTTACATGTCATGAGTCAGTGACTCCACAAAATACCCTTTGAGAGGGAACTATGACTTTAAGAATCACACATTAAATGGTAATACAAAAAAACTATGTTTAGAGCTTCTGGATAAGACATTTGTGTGTGTGTGTGTGTGTGTGTGTGTGTGTGTGTGTGGAAAGATATCCTCTTCATGAAAAAGTAAATCTGAGACAAAACAATGATTTTCCCCCACTATGGATAGCTGTTTGACTTTTATAAGTTCTAAATGTTTTCAGCATCTCCTTTTGTCAGAGGGTCTAGATGACACTGTTATATTTCAGGTTACTGCAAGCTTATGCAGTGTCCTTACTGAGCACTGACTAGGCATGGCAGGGATTAGCATTCCTGTTTGTCTCTGTTAAGAAGTACATAATCAGAACTAGCTGATCTAAAAGAGCTAAATTTGAAACTTTCTGTACAGGGTGTAGAAAAACGTCATGAGCTGAAATGTCATAATAGAATCATTTTAATTGAATTATTGCAGTATTAATATTTCTGTGCCAATGAATCAGTTTGTACAATTCACTCAAATTAAAAAGGTCAATTTGAGATGTAATGGGAACTTAGAATTTTGAAGAAAAAACAGTAACAGAAGAGCATACTTACTTTTGCTTTGTAGATTTCAATGTCAAAACATTACAGAAGTTTTGGTATAGTTAGGAAAAATCTTTCATCAGTAGTTATCTTATTTTACACTAAATATAGAGGTCAAAACTTCCCACTGTCTCTCAAGGCTGACTATTACTGTAAATAAGTTACCAGAATGCCAAAGAAAGACTGCTTTTTGATTCCAGTAAAAAAATTTCTTTTAAAATTTGCCAATTTGAATTAGTATGCAGTAATTCTCTGTATTTTACTGTGAAATAATTTTCTGACATGACATTTTACTTGCTAGTTTCACAGTATATTTTGTGTTAAATTCTGTGTCTGACATCTGAAAGACAAGTTCTACACAAGTGCTTTTCTACAACTGTCATTCAAATTGAATAATTTCACAAGAAATTGATGAGAGAGCCAATTTACTCCAAAATCATGGATTTGTCATTTGTGTAAACTTCTTTTTTCCACTGTTTCTCTTTCCCAGAGGTGGATATAGGAAGTTTTTCCTATGATTTGAGTATGAAAATTCTATTGTTTGCTGCATGATTTGTACTTAGTCATTGGCATTGTTGCCTTATATCCCAAGCAAGCTCACTGTCGACAGATACTTTAGCCATGAAATCTAGTAACATTTGGATTCATTATGAACTGCAGACCAGGATTGGTGTCTGAATCTTAGCTGTTTAGAATATTAGTAATCATGTCATACCAATTACTTGAAAGAACTTAGTCCTAACTGCCTTATTTATTATGTTACTGGACAATTTTTATGCATTTAACATGTTGGGGAAAAAAAGCAATATTAAAAATATTTACAGTAATTCCTTAACTAAAAATGTCACACTCTTAAATAATGCCTAGAACCCCTAAGAAAATATTATTTTTTTAATATTCTTATACCCTTGAATCCCCTTAGGTATTTCTATTGTTCTTTTAAGTTCTAGTGAAAAACCTAAATTTTGAAGCTTTCTAGATAACTATAATGATACATTTTCTGTCCTTTTATAGCTCATTGTTAATAAAAGTGGATAAGTACAGGTGATGCTAATATTAAAATAATAATGATTTAATGAAGACTTAAAGGACACAAAAATAGTATTTTATTTTAAAGAAAGTGCTACTGAACAAATATAATTATTATTTGTAAGTAGTAGAGTTGCCATTTCAGCACGTATTTGTTTGATATTTAAGAAGCCTGCACTGTATCTATGTTTCAATTCATATGGTACATAATTTTGAAAATCTGTTTCATATCTGGTTCATCTTAAGGAGTCTTACAGAAATCAAACCCTTCAAAGAGAATTTACCACTTATTCTTCATTATAAATGTCTAGAGTAATGCTTAACAGATAGCTTATTCTTAAATGAATGAAAGAACAGGGTAACTGCTTCTGGTACATCCGGAGAAAGAATCGAATGTTCCATTCCTGGGAGTTTATTTCAAAAGAGAAAATTCATGTAAACTGTGAATCTAATATTGAAATATAAATATTATCTTGGTATTCATTCCAGGATATTAAATTCTAAATTAACATATAAAGTGGAGACCATACTTATAGGCAATTTCTTACTATAAAATACTTAAAATTGTTCCTGAGATTAAGAATCATTCTAGCACAAAACTAGGCTGTAAAAACTGTTAAAAAAAAAAAAAGTATACTTTGCAATTTAAAACTGACTTCTTAGCTATTTACTGTCCTGACATTTAAAAAAAAAAACACATAAAAGACAGTTTCAAAACACTGTGCACACCCTAATTTGTGAAATTTCCTTCTAGTTAAATAATTTCTTCTGAAACTTCAGATCTCCAAATAGAATTTCCCCCTGTGCTCAGCTGTGGAAGAATCTGCACTATAGCATTATGCAACTGTCAAATTCCACCCACGGGACCTGATTTAGCAATTTATACAACCAAAATTTACTACTGGCTCCAGGGATAGTTGCCATTTTTAGAATTTGTTAAAAAAGAAGAGCAAGAACTACTTCCTTTGGAAAAATCTTCTTATAAATTATACCACAGAAACCAAAAGGATCATTTAAACTATTAAAGTTTATTAAAATCAGTTCTATTGAGCAAAGTTCTTTGTGTGTTGGAAAATAACAACTTTATTTACAGACACTCAAATTTGATTTTCATAGGATCACAGAATTTCAAAAAAAAAAATTCCCAAGGTTAAAGTAAATAGAAAATTTGGTCTTACTCTAGGACAGTGATGATGAATATTTTAGAGCTTTCAATAATACAAAACCTGCTAGGGTGTGTGTGTGTGTGTCATAGGTTCATATCCATGGCTCTAGCACATAAAAAACAGGTGACAAGTCGAAACTGGCTATCAGGATTCAATTAAATTGTTAAGCTCTTCTCCAGCAAATGGGTTGCAGGTAAGCAAGACCTGAATCAAAGAAACCACTTAAAAGAATATTCACAGAATTTAGCCTAATAGATGATGGTCACTTAACTCATTTACTTTGTTAGGAATAAAGACAGGGATAAGATATATTTCAGGTATAACTTGGTGATTTATCAAATGTACTACTTTTCTGTTTGATTGTTTCTATTAAAGATGGGTCACATTTAGAAAGAAGATAAGCTATTGGGAAACTGAAGAATGTATTTGAACTTTTTGTACCTTCCTTATTTTAAAAACAAAAATGATACAGAATTTTTTTAAAAGGGAGAAAATTAACACTAGTTAATATATTTTATATTGTTACTGTAGAAGTAGTTATTAAGGTTAAAAGATTTAGGCATAAAAATTATCCATCAAAAACTGAGAATACAAACTGGTTTTATGATGAATTTACAGAGAATGGTAGTAGAGATATCTATGTTGTATATATACTCATGCACATAAATATATGTATACCTAGACATATATAATCTTTTCCCTTCATAATTTTCTCCTTCGCTTATACCAATTGTTCTTTCCATTTGAGCACATTCTTTCCTTTTCATTTTCACAGTATCTATTATACATTTTGGATCTCATTACTCTTTCAGGTTTTATTTTGGTTTACAGTAGGGAGACAATATGATATTTACACACGTGTGTTTAATCTATTTCACTTGTGAGTATGGTCTCAAGTTGCATCCATTTACCTATAAAAGCCCCAAGTTTATCTTTCTTTATATCTGAGTAATATTCCTATGTATAAAAATGCCATATATTTTTATCCATTTTGTGATTGGTGGACATTTGAGTTTTTACAAGATCTGAAAATTACAAATTGTGCTTCTATAAACTTGGGTGCACATATATTTCTGTGGCATGATGTTTTCAGATCTTTTGGGAAAATATTCAGGAGTGTATAGCTGGATCGAATGGGACCTTCACTCTTAGGTTTTGGAGAAATCTCCACCCTGATTTCCGCAGCGGTTGTACCAGTCTACATTCCCACCAACAGCGGAGAAGGGTTCCTTTTTCCCCGTAGCCCAGCCAAAATTAACTACTGGTTGGTTTCTTGATGAAAGCCATTCTTTCTGGAGTGATATGGAACATCAATGTTGTTGTGATTTGTATTTCTTGAATGACGAGTGATGTTGAACATTTCTTCATGTATTTATTTGCCCTATATTTTTCTTCATCTGAGAAATGTGTGTTCATCTCAGAAGCATTTTTGGGTTGGGTCTTTGAATTTGGGGGCCTGATGTTTTTCAGTTCTTATAAGTTCTAGATAGAAGTCCTTTGTCTGAGGGACAGTTGGCTAAAGTTTTTCCCATTCTATAGGTTCTGTTTCACTCTATTGATGATTTATCTTGAAGTGCAAAACTTTTTAAGATGAGATCCTAGTTGTGGATTCTTTGAAGTACTGTATGTGTGGTTTACATTTTGTTCATGAACTTTTTGCCTAACTCTATGTCTTCAAGATTTCTACCTATTTTATCTTTCAGTAGATTTAGTTTTTCTCTTTTAATATTTAGGCCTTTGATACATTTTGATTTAGTTTAGTGCATAGTGATATATATGGTCCAGCTGTAGCCTTTGGCATGTGGAAAGCCAATTATTCCAGCACCATTTATTAAAGAGACTATCTTTCTTCCAGTGAAAATGTTTGGCCCCTTTGTCAAAGATAAGGTGGTTCGATGTCTTTGTAGTTGTGGCTGCATCTTTTAATCTATTCCACTGATCCTCAGATTGGTTTTTTTTTTTTTTTTTTTTGTCAGTACCACACTGATTTTTATCACTGTGACCTTGCAGTATAAATTCAAGCCAGGGATTGAGATGTCTCCTGACTTGCTTTTGTTGCCCTGGATTGCCTATGATATTATAGATATCTTCTGTTTGTATATGAATTTTAGGAATGTTTTCTCTAGATCTGTGAGCTATGTTAGTGGTAGTTTAATCCAGATTCGATTAAATCTGCATAGCAGTTTTGGGAGTATGGCCGTTTTCACTATGTTAGTTCTTTGTATATAAGATAAAGGGTATCATTTCATTTTCTGATATCCTCTTCAATCTCCTTTTTTAGATTATTATAGTTTTCAATGTACAAGTCTTTTGAATCTTTTGTTAGACTGATTCCTACATATTTCATTTTTTTGGAGGCCACCATGAAAGGTGTTATTTCCATAATTTTATCTCAGCGAGTTTGTTGCTTGTGTACAGAAATGCTATTGATTTTTGAGCATTAACTTTGCTTCTAGCTATGCTGCTGAATTTACTGATTAACTCAATTAGTCATTTGATGGAGTTTTTTTAGGTGTTCTATGTAGATCATCATGTCATATATAAATAATGATAGTTTAACTTCTTCCTTTCCTATCCTTGTTTCTTTTATTTTCTTTTTTGTGTTGAATAATGTGTTCAGAACTATATTGAATAAGAGTGGTAATAGTGGACATTCTGTTTTTTTTCCTGATTTTAGAGTGAAAGCTTTCAGCTTTTGTCTAATTATTATGGATGTTGGCTGCTTGCTTGTCATAGATAACTTTTACTACTTCAAGGTAGAGACAATCTATTCTGATTATCTGTGGGGTTTTTATCATGAACAGGTGTTGGATTTTATCAAAAGCTTTTACCAAACCTACTGACATGATCATATGATTTTTGTCTTTGACTCTGTTGATGTGGGGTACACATTTTTGATTTGCATATGTTGAATCATTTTTGCATGCCTGGGTTGAATTCCACTTGTTCATGTTATATAATCTTCTTGATGATTTGCTGTATTCTGTTTGCTCATATTTTATTGAGAATTTTCACATCAATATTCATTAGGGAGATTGGCCTATAGTTATGTTTTTGATTGCATCTTTCTCTGGTTTTGGTATCAGAGAAATACTTGCCTCCAAGAAACAGTTGAGAACTGCTTCCCTTTCAGTTTAAATAAACAGTTTGAAGAGTATTGGCATTAAAGCTTCTCTAAATGTCTTGTAGAATTCAGCCATATATCCATCAGTACCAGGATTTTCTTTGTTGGTAAATTTTTAACTGCATTTTACTGATATTGAGTTATTCAGAATTTTTATGTCTTCTTGATTCAGTTTTGGTAATTCATACATTTCTAGGAGTCTGTCCATTTGTTCTGTGTTTTCCAGCCTATGCCAATAAAAATTTTCAAAGTTAATATTTATAATCTTCTGGATTTCCACAGGATCAGCAGTAATTTCATCCTTTTTATTCTTCATTGTATGAATCTGCATTTTTTCTTTCCACTTCTTGACAAGGTTGGCAAAAGGTTTATCTGTTTTGTATATTCTTTCAAAGAACTAACACTTTGATTCATTAATTCTTTGTATTTATTCCTGGGCTGAATTTTGTTCATTTTTGCTCAAATTGCTTATAATTTCCTTCCTTCTATGCACTTCCATCTTGACTTGCTCTTCTTTTTCTAGAAGTTTGAGGCTCAATATTAGGTTGTTTATTTGTGGCCATTCTGTTTTCCTGATGTGAGAATTCATTGCTATATATTTCTCACCTAAGACTACTTTCATTACATACAACAGGTTCTAGTATGTTGTATCTGCATTTTCAATGAAGTCTAGATATTCTTTAACTTCTTTAATTTAATCTGTGACCCATTGGTTGTTCAGGAGGGTATTAGTTAATTTCCATGTGTTTATGTAGGTTTCGCAGTTTCTTTTGCCATTAATTTACAATTTCAATGCACTTTGGTCAGATAATATGCATGAAACAATTTTGATCCCTTTCATTTCTTTAATCATACTTTATGAGCTAATATATCTTCTATTTTACAGAATGTCCCATGTATAGCTAAAAAGAATATGTATTCTGATGTTGGATGGAACACCATTTAAACATCCAATAAATCCAGTTTGTTCTCAGTTTTGACTCAGGTCTGTGATTTCTTTGCTGGATTCTTGTCTACCTGTTCTATCTCTTTGTGACAATGGAATATTAATATCACCTGTTACAATTGTATTTTTCCTTATTTTTTTTTCATGCCCAATAGTATTTGTCTTACATAATTGGGAGCTCCAATATTTGGTGCATATATATTTATGATTATTATTTTTTCTTCTTAAATTCCCCCCTAACAAGTATGTAGTGATGGTCTTTATCATTTTTCATCATTTTTGGTTTGAATTTCATATTGTCTGCAAACAGAATATTGACCCCTGCTTTTTTCTGGGTTCCAGTGGCATGGAATATTGTTTTCTATCCTTTGACTTTCAGTCTATGAATTTCTTTTGGAGTTAAATGTGTTTCTTGTGCATAGCATATTGTTGGATCCTGTTTCTTGATTCATTCTGTCAATCTATTTGTTTTAACTGATGAATAAAGACCATTTCAATTGATGGTTATAACTGATATATATTGGCTTAACTTTGTCACGTTATTTCCTGTTGTTGATCCCTTGCTTTCCCCATTTGTTTAATTGCTTTCCTTTCCTGGTGCTTTCCTTCTGTTTTTGTTCTAGGAATTGTGGTCACTTTTATCTCTAACTAGGATATCTGTCAGCACTCTTTCTAGGCTGGGTTTTGTGGAAGAATTTCTTCAGTTGTTCTTAGTCATGAAAGTGTCTTATTTCTCAATTAGTTTTCAAAGAAAGCTTTGCAAGGTACCCCAATCTGGGTTGAAAATTGTTTTCTTTCAATGCTTGAAATACTTCACTCCAAGCTTGTCTTGCCTTAAGGGTTTGTTTTGAGAAGTTGACTGGGATTTTAATGGGCTTCCCTTGATAGGTGATCTATTTCTTTTCTCTAATAGATTTAATATTCTGCTTTTATGCTGAATTTCTGGGATCTTGACTGTTATGTGTATAGATATAGATTTATTTTGGTTGAGGCTGTTTGGCATTGTATATCCCTCACTTATCTCTATACCAGAGGGTTTTTTTTCCCCATGCTTGGGCAATTTTTTGCTATTACTTCTGCTAATAGTTTTTTTTTTAATGTTGTTTGCATTGACACTTGCTTTTCCATTGACACCTATTAGTGTTATATTGTTTTTCTTTGTATCATCTTTGAATTGTCAAATTGTTATTTCATGTTCCCTTGTTAAAAAGTTATTTCCTTTCATGATCACTAGCTGCGATCCTGTCTTCAAGGTCTGACAGTCTATCTTCAGTTTCATGTAAGAGGTTTTGCCAGCTTTGAATGGAATTTTTAATTTCCTGGATATCACTTTGAATTTGTTTCATGCATTATATTTCTTTACTAAGTGTTCATTCAAGGCTTCCATCATTTTACCATGCTCCTGTACTTTTTAAAATCTGTCTTCTCTAGCTATGCTGAGCAACTCCTTTACTAAGGTTGTCATTTCTTTCTTTACCTGAAAAATTATTTCTATTCCAACTTCCTCTGTAATCTTATGAATTTGGTTTTTTATTTCACTTTCTATCTTTTCAGAAATTTCAGGTGTGACCTCTATTACAGTGACCTCTATTTTAATATTTCCTTTACTTGTTCTGGATAGGTTGGGCATTTGAGATTGTATTTTGTTTTTTTGTTTTGTCATTTTCACCTCTTGGGTTAATATTTTGGTCTTTTCAATCCCATTAGTCTTGACTGTCCATCATGTGTGTCTTAGGGTCCTACTGGGTGGCTAATGTTCACCCAGTTACTGGGTCCTAAGTGTTGGGAAGGGTCCAGTCATCTGAATTCATCTTGTGGGCCAGTTATGAGAGTCTATATTCTTCTTAGGAGTATTTATTTGAACCAACTCTTAGTATGAATTGTTACTGCAGCTTCAGGCTATGCCAGGCTGCCAGACCCACTTGTCTAATAGTGGGCACCCAAAGCAGGACCCTACTGTGTCATTAGGGGATCTCTCAGGCCCAGTCTGTTTTTTCTGGGTGTCACTAACGTTTTTGTAGGCTACAGAGGTCATCCAGGTGTGGAGAATGGGTGGCCACACTCCCCTCAGCTGCTGAGCCCCTGAGAGTGTGGGGGAGTAATGACCAAGGCTCCCTCTGCTGCTGAGGTTCTCTTGGAGTGGAGGAAGTGCAAGTGACTATCCTGTGGGCCGCTGAGTTCATCTGTGTGTGGAGAGAGGGTTTCCAAGCCTCGCATTGGCTGCTGAGGACTTATGGGTGCAGGGAAGGGTGAGGGAAGGGGCGGCCATGGCTACTGAGTACCTCCAGGCGCTGGGGAGGGACGGCCAAAGAATCTGCTGGCTGCTGAGGCTTTCCAGGTTTGGGGGATGATCAGCTGAGGCTCGCCTTGGCTGCTGAGGTTATTTGGGTGCAGAGCAGGGGCAGCCAATGATTCCATCCTCTGCTAAGTTTGTCTGGGGTCAGGGGAGTGCTGGCCAAGGACCCCCTGGACTGCTGAGGTCCTCCAGGTACAGAGGAGGGCACTGGAGCAGCTATTTTTTTAAATTTTAATTGCAAAAGTTCACAAAATATTAAAGATATTTTATATCATATTTTGTTATACAAAAAAATACAATTATTTCCCTGTAAGATGATCCAATATTTAAAATGAAAAAGGTACTATATAAAGAATCAAATAACAACAAAAAGTTGGACATACCCCAGTTTATAGAATCTATAAGAAATCATGGAAACATATGCATACAAAATCACTTTTTAAATACATTCAAGAGAGTTACAAAAGTGAAATACCCACTGTAGGAACTTGAAATAACGAACAGTAACTCTGCCACTACATATCCAAAATTCTTCAAGTTTGTGACTAATTTTTATAGTAAAAACACTAAACGTCTCATTTAGCAGGTGTTTTGGTCAATTTCTTCATTTTTGGTACAATATATCAGTCCGCAGTTGACTGACTGTAAGGAAGTGTGGTTCTGCAGAGGGCCATGGTGGATAAAATGTTTTTCACTTCATGGCAACCAGGAAGAGAGCATGAAGAAATAGTCAAAATGGGACACTGTTCTTTCTATGTCACATCCTCAGTGACCTTCTTCTTCTAAGAAAACTTTGTCTCCTAATTGTAAGTCTGTTATGTTGCCTCTATAGTCTAATCACATTTCAAAAGTCCCACCTATGACCACATAGGCATTGGGGAATATGCAGGTATGAACCATAATATTCATTACCTGGTCCACAAGGACTCATGTGTGTCACTTTATCAAGGTCAATTTAGTCCCAAACTAAGAGTATCCAAGTTTTAACAGTTTTAGTCCAAGTTCAAAACTTTTTCTGAAGCTTAAAGCCAACTCATAGGTGTGATCTCCCAAAAAATTAAAAGAAATTAAACAGTGGTGAAATACAATGGCACAAAGTAAAAAATCCCATTTTAAAAAGGAGGAGTAGGGGAGAAGAAACCATTGAGACAGTCAAACTTTCAGCATAAACCTAACATACTTGGCATGAATTTCAACTCCCTTGATTCTGGTGGAAACCTCCAGAGCCTGGTCTTTACTATCTGTGTTTTCATCACTGTTCTGAGTTCCGATCATAATTTCCAATCAAGGTGGGTTTATAGTGTGATAGGCTGAGTTTTTTAGCCAGCATATCCAGACCTTTTTTACTATTTCCCATAATATGTTTCCAAAGGCTTCTGAACCACATAGTCAGATAGCATCACGTCAACAAACCTCATTACTGGTACCAAAATCAGTTTAAGTCATTTTTCTCTTTGTGGGGACAAAATGCCTGACACTTCTGACTTAAGAAAGAGAGGTTTTACTTTGCTTAGTTATAGTCGATAGTCACCAGGCTCCAGGGCAGAAAGCATTGCAGAGAAAAAGTCAATTTAGTGTGTCCAGGAAGCAGAGAGAGTGAGGGCAGGAGCCAGGAAAGAGATAAACCCTTTAACTCACACCCCCAGTGACCCATTTCTTACAACCAGAACCCACCTAACTATAAGTCACCCATAAGTCACCAAAACCCAAGCCCCTTCCAAAAGCCCTACTTGATGAGGCTCTTGGGGAAACATCTTGATATAAATCATAACAATAACTTAACTGTGAACACTGGATAAGGGTTTAAAAATAAAGTTATTCTTAGTAAACCTTAATTTTGATAAATTCAGTAAACTTTTGTCAAACTACAGCATAATGACAATGTATTAACATCGCCTTGGACTGAAAAAATTTCTCTGATAAAAATTCAGAAGTTCTAATATTTTTCTTCTTATTTGTTTGTCTGGGAGATTTTGTTCCAGAATGAAACTGATTGTATCTTATTTTGAATATTCCAAAAATATTCTAGAACATCTTCCCAAAGCAAACATGAACTGTCTAGGTTGGTTTTCCCTTCTTTTTATATGGCGAGGTAATGACTGTGGGCAGATGTCTTTTTTTGCCCTAAACCAGCACCCTATTCAGTCATGTCTCTGATCAAACTTCTCCATCCACCTCCCTTTATCCAGCAGATGGACTTAGCAGTCCATGCTTCTGAGTAGGCAAAATGACCTGCATCAACTAACATAAACATCTCTTTATAACTGGAACACAAATCCAAAAACTGTCAGACATTTGATTAAAATTAGAAAAAAGTCAAGATTGAAAACAAATGATCAGAATCCACATTCTCTCCCTTGCCAGTTCCCTCTTTAATGATTAAATTGACCTTGTAAATTCTCAAGTTCAATCGCTTTAATCTTGATCTTTATCTAAATTCTTATGTGCACAGACATTTCTTGGAAGTATCTCCTGTTTCAATAAAGCATTACTTTTTCTCTCTCAGTTACATTAGTTCTTTATACAAACATGCTAGT
The DNA here is from genome assembly GCA_004027455.1 of Hydrochoerus hydrochaeris. Classification (NCBI taxonomy): domain Eukaryota; kingdom Metazoa; phylum Chordata; class Mammalia; order Rodentia; family Hydrochaeridae; genus Hydrochoerus; species Hydrochoerus hydrochaeris. The sequence continues at coordinate 63,433 of PVLA01006976.1, forward strand.
ATGTGTCACTGCAAACAAAACTACCTATCTTTCATGCAAATGCTAAACTCCAATTTAGAACCATGCTCACTGAGATGCTTGCTTGCTTTCTCTTTTTGGGACACCCAGTCCAATCAGCTTTTGCCAAAGGTCAACAATTAACTCCACATTTCCAGACCCAGAAGTTAATTTGAATGTGGAGACTGAGAATACCATAGCTAGGCAGCAGCAAATGAACATTTCCCCTGACAGCACTCATAATTTCTGGGAAAGAAGCTTTCCTCTTGGAACTCATACTTAATGTATTTACTATTCAATAAACAGAAACATATATGTGTGTGTGTGTGTGTGTGTGTGTATATATATATATATATATATATATATATATATTTCAGTAGATCATTTGAGTAGATCATTGAGACTACAAAATAAGGATAAATTAATTAAATAGTTGGGTATTTGAAAGGATAGAACTGATTAGCCATACTTACCAAAACAGGAAAGCCTTCATCAATACAACTAGAAATGAAAATAGCAAAATTAAAACAGACACCATTGAAATTCAGAGGATTTTAAGAAAGTATTTGAAAATTTACCCACCAAAAGTTGGAGAATATGAAAAAAATAAATTCCTAGATACAAATGCCACAACACTGAACCAAGGAGTTATAAAAGCATAAGCAGACAAATATCAAGTAATGAAACTGAAACTGCAATGAAATCTTCCAGCCAAGAGAAGCCTACGATTGATTGGATTCACAGCTGAATTTATCAGAACTTCAGGGAAGAGCTAATGCTAATACTTCTCACACTCATCATAATTTGAAAATGAAGAAACATTGCCAGATTCATTCCATGAAGCCAGCATAACTCTAATACCAAAACAAGACAAAGATTAAATAAACAAACAAATAAAAACTCAATGCAGGCCAATATATTTGATCAACATATATGCAAAGTTCTTCAATGAAATACTTGCGAACTGCAACAAATCATTAAAAAGATAATATATCATGACCTAGTAGGTTTCATTCCAGGGATGTAAGGATGGTGCCATGTAGATAAATCAATAAATGTAATAACCATAAAAATAAATTAAGGGCTAAGGATTTAGCTCAGTGGCATAAGCACCTGCCTGGCAAGTGCGAGATCATGCGTTCAATCCCTGCCACAAAAATAAGCAAGTAAGTAAATAAATAAAGAGTATAAATCTCATAACTATGTCTTGTGAACTGAACAACTACTTTGAAGATAACAATATGCGATATATTAACTAGTGTTAATCTCCTGTTATTTTGTTCTGGAATTCTGTATCATCATTTTTATTCCTTTTAGTTTTAAAATAAAAAAGAAAAGAAATATTATGTATATATGGCTGGAATAAAGATACTCTGAACACAATAACAACTTCTCATCTTTTCTGTTTGTTTTATTTTATAATATTGAATACTGAATATTGCTACACAATGTGCATTCAGTTGGAAGAGGACCCTTGCCTAATTTGTGGAGCATAATAATATTAAGTATTTTCATAATATTCTATAAAGCCATAATTTGCATGTGTAGCACTTGGAGAATCCATTTAGAAGAGAAAATTCTTTTATTAAAAGGATCATTGGAAGAAAGATCTCCACAGTCTCTTCACTCAAGTCCCAACATTAGCCATCACCTGTACCACAGTTTTCATGCTATTTCATGTTGTATGCAGTTGGTTGGCAACCTGTTGTTATAGTGAAATTAGGTCCCCACCACTCCAGTAATCTTTTTCATCATTCTAATAACCCAGTGATTTTTAAATAAGTTATCTAATGAATGTATTAATAAAATAGATTTTTTACCTTCTATACAATCCTAGATATATTTACTTATTCTTTTCATTTGTGATATTTTCTACTATAAAAGCTATTAACCTTGCTAGATATGTGAAAACAACACTCTAACCCTGGATGGCCTAAAGATTCAGATCATTTTAAACATCAGGAACTAGGAACACCAGCGTGGCAGGACACAAGTGCAAAACCCTAGCTGACAATATTGCTCCTATCAAGTGAGGATGTGACTCATAGCACAACCAGCTCAACTATACCGTTCCAGGCACAACGAAAAATTATTGACAGGTGTCTATAACACAGGCCACATATTTTTATCTTCATCAGAACTAGTAATAATGGAGGGGTTTTCTGCCACCTTATCTTTTCCTTTTCCCACATACTCAATTCCCTATATGTCTTTATAAAATATATCTGTTATATTTTACTTGCTTATCACTCTAATAACTACCTTCCTTCATATATGCAATTATGCCTTTATTAATAATACCAATTTTTATTTGGGGGTTTGTGTTTCAGGCTAGGTTCTAGTATCATATCCAGCAAAATTAAAATATGAATACATTCATTTTTCATTTTTTCCCTTCACTTCACCAAACATCTCCATTGAGTAATCACAATTTTGAGAAGACTTGAGTCAAATGCTGCTGAAATTTATGCATTAATGCTTTAAAATCAAGCCCTTGATCAGCTGGAGATAATATTTGCTGTTGCATGACAGTTGGTTAGGACAGAGTTATCCATTTTGGGGCGCACTTGTTAATTCCACATTGTTTCATTTTGATGATAAATAGATGAGTTCAGCAATCACAGCTTGAGACTAGTAGAGAGAAATGTCTAATACTCCTCAGAGCTAAGGGTTGGGAGTGATCATTCTAGACTATCAGAAGTGTTAGCTAAGAATCAGTAATAAAAGTAATGGAAGAAAAGTCAAATATTAATGGTGGCCTCAAAATGAGTTTCCATGATAAATACTCTGGTTTATACAAGTAGTTCTGTTTTCTAAATCCCCCCTGAAAAAAAAATCAAGAAATCAATTCCTACTCTCAGAACATTTCATTTTAAAAACATCCAGGCAATGAAGAGGTATCACTGATATTGTGATACATTCTTAGATCTCCTTTAGTAATTACCCAGATTTATTTCCCCTGATACTAGTTTCTAGGCTCATTGCTCTAAGCTGTTACAGCATTTTTGGAATTTTTCTCAGTGGAAGAGGAATATGTCACTTTTAGGGGTGCTCCTTTCCTGTGGCAGGCTTAGGCTCAATGGCTGCTTGATAGGCGCAGTCAATATGGAAAATTAACCTGTTAGGGCTACGTTCAATGCGTCTAAGTTTAATTTAGAGCAATAGAAACTTACAAGAATAAAATAGAGTTCTGGAATACAAGTTATCTCTCCTCACAGGTTGTCTCTGATTTTATAATAGCTCTTCATAAAATTTAACCCAAGAGAATTTAATGTAAATGTCCATTCTAGTGATAAATAATATTTTTAAAAAAATATAAATGTCACCCTGCATAAATTAGGGATCATTCCATACTTTTTTCCATAAGATTATTTTTCTATTACTTGCTTTAGAAAAAAAAAATTGGAATAGAAATTAGTCTTTTATAGCTGTCTTTTCTTTCATTAGTATAATAACAGCACTCAATAAAAGGGTACACTTGCTTTATGCAGGATTATGCAACACTAAGGAAAATAAAGGTTTGTTCTTAAGTCTTATATCCTTAGAGCCATCACTGCAGTGTGTTGGAAAGAAAAACAGTGAGAGACATCTGTCAGGAAATAGCGTAGGTCTGGAGCCCCAGAGCAGGGACAGCAGAGAGTGACCTCACAGTGCAGGTGCCTGTCAGCTGAGGGCGGGGAGATCCCTGACTGTCCTGGGTTAACAGGTACAAATCCATGTGCTCTTCAGTAATTGGCAAACCTCATCCGCAGGCCAAGGATAATAAATACAGATATTTTAATATAATGCAAGTAACAGATTTATTTGTAGTTGAGGCTTCAAAACTTAATCAAATGTTATGTTTAGAGTAATTTTTTTTAAAAAAACAGGATAAAACAATAGTGTTTTAACAAAGTATTATAAACATGCTTCTTTTTATTAAAATACAATACACTTTTCAGCATAAAAAATAATGTATAAGAAAAATAGTTAAAATACAGAATAGCTCAATAAAATAAGTATTATCTAGGTCCACAAAGATGTGACTTATGGAATTACTAGCAAAGAAAAACAATTTGAATATAATACATTGTTTCTATACAATGATTTGTCACAGTGTAATTTCATTTTAGAGTAGTAGAAAATAGATGTTCATATATTCCTGTGAAAAATTTCTTTTCCTACAAAAAAGAACTCTTATTTTGCTATATTCCATGTTTGGCAAAATTCACTGGTTTACATAAAATTTTCTGGTCTATATAATAAAAGAGCCAAAGAAGCTTTCTAAAAAGAAAAGGTATAAAAATGGAGACAGCAAAGAGTTTTGGCAAGAATAGCAGTGTTAGACTGGGGAGCTGCGTGGACAGTCATAATCACAGGTGTTAAAGGTGTAATTGCCCTTGGAGATAGTCTTGTCCAAAGCACTCAGTGCTTCTGTTAGGCCTAATGAGTGATTTTCAAGGTTGAGCAATTACTAAGTGAAAGGAAGAAAACCAAAATTCTTATCTTCACTTCTCAACCCTATCCTCTGGTCTGAAATAATTTAAAGTTCAAGATTGTTCCAACTGTTTCTAAGAAGTTTGTAGAAATTTCTGTGAAACCACTGCATTCTTATCTCACCCAAGAAGCACATGTTTTATTACATTTTCCATTTCAATATAGCATGCCCCGTGCTTTGCAATAGAAATGCAGGAGATGCCCACCCACCTATTCCAAGGGCCAATGGTAAAGTGTTTGCTGTTAGCTTCATACACATGCATTTATGTTATTAGCCTTCTAGATCACTGTGCTGATAACACTGTCTGTACCACTTATCTCGGTAGTCACTTTATATATATATATATATATATATATATATATATATATATATATTTTGTCTTTTTGAGACAGGGTCTCACTATGCAGTTCAGGTTGGCCTTGAGCTCGCTTTGTAGCCCAGGCTGGTCTCGAACACGCTATGATGCTCCTGCATCAGCCTCTCGAGTTCTGGGATTATAGGCATGAGCCACCATGCCTGGCAATCAATGATATTATAGCTACTTACAAATGCATTAACTTTAGTAGGAATTTAATTAAGATTCATTTCTTGTACAAATTTTAGCCAAAGTTTTATATCAGGAATACTTCCTTTATTAGATTAGCTATCATGCAAAGACATAACAGCAGGGGACTAGAAACAAATGTATTAAAAGAATATTCCAAACATCCCATGTTTTATTAACAAATTGAAGAATATGTTCATTCAAAGAACCCTTTCAAAACTTATTTGTTTATGAAATTTTAGGATTTATTCATCTACCTAGTCATTTGGTGCATTTAACAAATTATAAAATACATTTCTATGTGGGGGCATTAATATATTCAATTTTTAAAAATTAAGTTTATTGGGACATTTTAGGTAGACATATGACCACATTCATTTTAGGAAATTTGTACCTGCATAGGATATAACTTGATAAAAAGACTTACACATTTACAGTAACCTCTTTTCAGTACAGGCAGAATTTATGAAAGATTTGTTTATTCCCAAATATCCATTTTCTTAACCCTTCTTTGATTTTTCACTTGTTTTTGTTTTAGAAAAGCCTTTGAGTTGTGATAAAACCTCCCAACCTGTGTTCAGCTACCCTTGGCCACATAGACGGATTTGCGTTATCAGAACTGAACAAAAGGATAGGCAACTTCACAGCCATGCGTTTTGAAACAGTTAACCCTGCTTCTTTTGCTCTCAACAAAAAGTGGAAAGACACCATAGCAAAAATCTTTTGGCACAGTTCAAAACAGCTTAGGGTTGACAGACATTCTCGTGACTGGAGACCAAGAGGGATAAAAAGGGAAGTAAATTAAAATAGTTTTAAATTTTTTCAAGCAAGGAATGACTTTGCTTTTGTATTTCAAGAATGTAAAGACTCTCACTTTTAATTTTAGTCATAGACCAATGTTATAAAACCATAAGTATTTTATTTAAGTGGGATGTATGATTATCATTTTGAAAATGAGGTAAAAAGAAAGAAAGGATCAAACCCATAGATTTATTATCAGTACATAAGTCATTTGGTGGATGTGTGGGCAATTCTAGTGGAAAAGCCAGGCCCACTTCACTGACAAAAAGAATATCTAAATGCTTGGAAAGTGACCCAAAAACTGAAATGAGAGGTGTTGTGGGAAAATTAATTTATGTAGTATCTTAGCTCAGGTACTCGGCAAATGTCCTCATCGGGCTCTGTCTTCCAGCCTGTGGAGCTCAAGTAGACTCACCACTTCCCAAAGACTCACGGGTCCTACAATACTCAGTTGGGATCATTCAGCCAAGCACAGTGAAAGGTGTTCGCGGCTTCCTCTTGTCCCACCTATGGAAATATTGCTTCTAAGTTTGTATAATGATATTGTCACATGGAGAACTTCAAATAGCATCAGTAAAAATCTCCTAGATCTTATTTTTAGTAGAGAAGGAGTGATTTGAAGTTTCCTTCTGATTCTGAGTGGCCTCATGAATCACTGTGCACACAGCTCTGTCTGCTCCCTTCCTCCTTTCTTCCCTAACCACATGCACAGGCAGCAGCTTCTGCAGATGTGAACTCACAACCCTAACTCAAAATGCTGCAAACCTGCGTGTTAAAAGTGCATGGCGGATTATCTAGATAGAATTGGTGACTTTCTACATTTTAAATTACAACGCATTATTAACATCTGGAAAACCTTTAACCTGATTTTAAATGGACTAAAAAACACTTTCTAACCAATGTAACAAGAAGACATACTGTAAAAAAGAGATAAAAGAGAGGAAAACTAGATTTTTCACCACAGAGTCCCAATACTGCTCGATTTTATTTAAACTTGAGCAAGATAGATTGCCTAGAAAATGTGGTAAAATACTATGGTGAATGTCAATTTGAAAAGTAATTAAAGTGAAAGGAAAGTAACTATGAATCCCCCTCAAGACACCCCCACCTGTTTCAAGGACACTTACCCTGTTCCTGTCTTTTTCGGAAGCAGTTCTGGAAGTTCTCTTTCATGAGTGTCTTTAGATTTGTTGCTCTGGCTGCTTTGATATCCTAAATTGATTCAAAATGTTTATTTTTAGTTATAATTTTGACTTTGTAGGAGAGCCAGAAATTCTATGGCGCCAGGTCCAGTGAATAAGGTTGAGGGCACATGAAATGTCCTCGTGTACATACTGTTCCACTGGGTGCCACTTGGCCACTGCCTTCACTACATTCGTGTTGTACTTCATTAACACGCTCCCTAAGGAGGACTCTTGGGCCTGCTTTGGGAAGTGGCAAGAACAATAAAATAAGTGCACTCAAAGCCACTGAGGATGCTCTGAGGGGGTGGACGGCAATTTTCTGTTGCTGCAATTATTATTTTATATATAAGTGTGTACTGTATATTTTGATCACCACCATATTTTTATTCTGAAACTTAGATGGTACTTAGACCATGTGCTTAATAAAAGCAATATAAATTCTAAGAGAGTGAACTAAAAATAAAATAAAATAAAATTTTAAAAGTTATCAAAAATTTTATTGGAATTGAAAATTTGCCAATACAAAACTCAACTAGTATAGAGCATTGTAAATTTTATTCATAATAGTGTGCAGTATCTTTACTCTTTGAGTGATATTATTATCCTTTGATATTCAATTCATGTAACTAAAGGTTTTAAAAGTGCTTGTTCGAAAAATTTCTTAGTAATTTGACTGAATCAGTTTTTTTCACTTAGGAAGGTTTTTCATTGGGACTTCCATAATTCTAGAGGTTTGTGAAAATGAGGTCTTCTCCTGATATGAATTCCTCATCTCACCCTTCAGAGGAGAACTGGATACACAGGATTTGTTTACTTTTATGGTATTTATTCTCTTTTTTCCCCAGATCTATTGTCCACTCGTCATCTGTCATTCTCTATTTCAGAAAGTGTTTGGAGCTTCGCCAGAGAGGTCACAGCCTCTCTCCAACTCTCCCCACTGCACAGCACATTTGTCCATATCTTTGTTATAGGACAGTTTCTGTGATTACTGCTGGTGAGACCACCCTTTGGGGTTGGTCTTTTGGAACTCAGTAACACCGACTTTTCATAATATTCATTCTTAGGTGCCTTAAGCTTTGTTAAACTTCTTTTTGTCACACCTTTTAGGACATATTTAACTGATACCTCTCAGTGTGCCATGTGCTTTCTTTCAGGAGCCTGACTGGTTCAGCAAGTGGTAAAAATGTTTCACCCATTCAGAGCTACAAAAGCCCTCAAGATGGAGGCCAGGTTTCTTTGAGAATGAACTCTACAGTACAAACTCTAAAGGTGGACTCCAGTTCTCTTCAGCTGAAATTACACACAGAGGGAGCGCTGGCCACGTAGCAAGTGTGGCTTCAGATATTCTGTCTCTCAGCTGGCACTATCTCCTGCTTCCTAGGGAATAAAATCCTACTAGGGCTTTCTAAGCAGCATAGGGTTTAATGGAATTGAGGTGATAGAGTCTTAGTCTGACTTCTGTGAGACTGGAGAAGATGTATTTATTTTCATTTTTAAGTTTCAAAATATATAGTGCTTAGTTTATATATATTTATATATATATAGTTATCTAACATATATATATATATATATATATATATATATATATATATATACATATATATACAGAGAGAGAGAGGAGAGAGACAGAGACAGGGAGAGCTCACTAAAATAAATAAGGCTACATTTTACACAGGACCAGGGGGGACCTGCCTCCTATCCTTCAAGCTAAATAATAACCAGAAGTCATAAAATACACATGAACAAAATAGTGATGCCAGTGTAACCATTTAAAACCTGAGGGACACTCACCTGATAAGCCTTATCACATTCTTAATTTATATATCTGAGCACTGCAAACCATAACATAGGTCTCAGAGAATAACTATCTATTATCAGTTTCTTCTAGTAGTAAAACTATTGACAGCTCTGATTCCAGTTGTACTATCATAAAATCACAATTGATACAATACCTATTTTGTCATTTGAATTATCAAAGAATTTCAATTTAATTCAAGAACCAAATTCTCCATTTATTAGTTTAAGTAATTGGTGTTGATTATAAGGAGAAAAGTGAAGGTCTACATGGCTATACTTAGAACTCAGGGAATCATGTAAATTGTTTTTTTGGGGTTTTTTTGCCACCATATCACATTAAGGAAAATGTCCCAAGATACCAAAGACTGACTGAAAATCAGAGGAACATGGACGATGGTAACAGTACTCAATGATTATCATCTTACGCTTCAAGGAAAAGGCTGGAAATGGGAATTTCTATCAGGACTAATTATTCATACCTGAAATATTTTCTTCTTTACTTGAAATTCAGTGGTCATTACTGACTTAAATAACCAAGAGAAGAAGCCTTAACAGGATTGATGTATTTCAACTGCAGTACTGACTTGACTTTTCCCTCCACGTCAACATAAGCAGGATGATTTCCAAATCCATCTGCCATAATCTTCCGATCTGCTCTGCATTCTTGAAGTTCCTTTGAGAACTTTTTTCTCTAGCATCTGGTTGGTTTGACCAAAGAAAAGTACAATAGAGAGATTAGAAGGAGAGGTAGGGTGAAAGTAGCAATGTCTCCCCACTTCATCCCTTTCAATGTGGACTTTGCCTTAGCACAATCTGTTCCTCTTGGGTGGAGGATTTAGCTCCGCAGCACAAGTGCCTGCCTGGCAAGTGTGAGTTTGACCCTCAGTACCAAAAAATAAAAAAAAAAAAATCTCCCCTTGTCCTGGTCATGTATTCTACTAAAAAGACACTCCACCTGTGCTGAAGGTCGTGCTGGGCCTTGTTAGAATTCAGGAGCAGGCAACAACAGAAAGAGAACACAGACAACTCTGGTGTTGTTGCATCCCAGCATGTCTCACAGATTCCCTCAAACGTGATAAAACATGTAACCCCTACATGTAGGTCATCCTGACTGACCTACATGGTTTACATGAAAGGAAAACAGGATTTCATTTACAGGATGTAAATTACACTGTTCAGAGAGTGCTTTAGAAGGATTGGACAAGGAACCTTGCAAGTATTCGTGTAGAAATGATACATTTCTGAGGAGGTGTCATCTCATTAACTTGCCCAGGATCATCCCGCTTGCAATTTTCATGCTCAGTCCAGTGGCTGGGACTTGGAGGCACATACCAAGGCACCTGACCAGAGATGACATTTTTAAAAGGTACTTTCAGCACAAGAAATGATCTCTGTTAGCAAAATGAAAGACATGCAAATGCAAGAAAATACGTTTTATAATTTGCCTGTAAATTTTGTCAATACCATTGCCAATATAATTCTAACTATTCCAACAAAGAATTTTAATTTGAAAAATTGAAAAACTTAATTTCAAGGAAGTTTAAAAGTCAATGCTTCATAAAAATCTTTTAATTTGGTGACTTAACACCAAGTCAGTTATTTTAAAAATACGTTATAAATTTTTGTGACCATCCCAGAAAAAAAATTCTTCTGATAGTGCTCAGCACAACTGTATGAGAATTTTCATGATCTAGAAAATTAAGTAAAAATGAGTTTATCCATCAACAGCATAAAATTCAATTTTTTATAATTTTTATCCTTAAAAAGATATCAATTTTTCAGCCTTGTAGGTAACATCTAACTCGATAATTTTTTATCTGCATAGACTATAGAGAATAATTATTCTGAAATTTGTTTGTAATCATTATTTAATGAAGCTAGCTTAAAATGCCAGTTTCTGTACACTTCCTCTTGAAATTTTGATGCAAATGATCCAAATATCTGTTTTTAAAGTCATGTTATTTCAATACTCAAATGTATTACTGCTGTTAAACAATCAGGTATCTAGCACACAATATTACAATTGTAAAAACAAATTTTAAGAGCAAAATAAAAAATAAATAATAAGTTAAAGGGAAAAGTCATTAAGGACACCTAGTCTAAAGATTATGAAAGTTGTAGATTTCTTCTCCTGATTAGTATTTTAGATGTATATGTAGATTTACATAACCATAGCTTAATTTTAATTTGTTATATAGAGAAATATAATTTTTAAAGATTTTTTTAAAGCAATGTCCTCCTATTGTCCTTTCCTAAAATTGTTTTCTTTAATTTTCTGTAGATTAGTGTTAACATTTTATTGAAACTTAATTTCTTGTAAAAATAAGTTATTAAAAAGCAACACTATTGTCTTTGTTTTACACCATACTCGTTTCAATGATATATATATATATATATTATATATATAATATTTATATTTTTACTATATATTATATATATTATATTAATGTTTGGTACAAAAATATACTTATCAAAAATCTACACACATAAACCAAATAATTTTAGAAATAAATCTTGTGGTTCCAGTAGCTAAGCAACAATAAAACATAACAAGAGAAAATTTTTTAAATGTAAAGGATATAGAAGCAGATTGATATTCTTTAATTTTCCTTTTCTTTTCAAGTTTATAGAAAAGTTAATAATAGTTACAGTTACCAGAAAATTTATATAATTGAATTAATTTGATAGGAATAAAGAGTTCTTATAGAGAAAGAACAAAATGCACACACTAATCTAGAATATTCTGTATAATTGTAAAATTATTTACCCCTCCATTACTGTCAGACTGCTTACAGTTTCCTGAAAATTTTTATAAGTTTTATTCACTCAGGCAACCAGAAAAGGGCAATCACTTAAAAATGTTTTATTAAGTCCTCATGTAATTCTCAAGTTAGAATATGAAACAGACAAGAATGTTCTTCTTACCCAGGATAAGCCAAAACAGTGTGATTATTACCACCTCTGAATCCAACCGAATTTGTAAAAACCATAAAAAAGCAAAGATTATTAGAGTATAACCTTCAGGATAAAATAAGTTGTATGATCAAAAGTGAAAGTAAATGAAAAATGCTAAAGACTTCAAAGCATGACAGTAGGACAAATAGTTGCAAAGAAAGAACATAGGTTGCTTTCTTATCCTTTTTTTACCCCTTATCTCAGCTGAAGAAAATCTACCTAATGTGGACTGTTCATGACTTACAGGGACAATACAACAAAACTGTGATTAAAAATCATTTATATATCACACCTCTATGGATAAAGTCTCTACAGTAGAATTCAAATTATTATATATTATTTCCCATAATTCTGTGAGTCAATAATTCACTCACTGCTCAGCCAAGTAATTTACCTTCATATGATTCATCTGGGCCCTGTTGGTGAGGCTACACTGAGCCTGAAACCTGACCTGAGCAGGGTATCAGAAGCCTTGTTACCAAGACTGTTACCAAGACTGGTAATTGAAACTGGTTATAGCTTCCTTCCTTTCGTGTAGTCTCCCTTGCTTCAGTATTGTAGATAACATCATAGATAGTCTTCCAGTGGTACTACCAGATCTCCGTGGAGGAAACTGAAACAGGGACACTACTACCTCAGCTCATTTTAGTGGTCAGAGAAAGTTCAGTCCAGATACAAAAAAATATCAAGCCAGCTCAGCTACTGACTGAAAGTATAGCTTATAAATATAGCTTATAAAAATACTGGGCAGCTAACTCCCTTTGTAGAATACCAACCAAATCACTTTTGAAAGAGTTTGTTGTACATTTTTGAAAAATTTTTCTTCATATCTGAAATTAATTTATTTAAAAAAAATAATTTGACTGCAATTGCATACACAAAACATTGGCAGATCCCGTAATTAGAAGTTGTCAGTTGACTATTGTCATACGAAAACAGCATCAGCTGGCAACTGTGAAACAGCAACCAAACCATGTAACTGAATTTTGATCTAGTTTAGCTTTCAAATGAATCTGAATTTCCACAATTATCTCAGCAAATATTTTTCTGTATTTTAATATTCCTTACTACGACTTGAAATATTTTTTTCACATTACAATTTATTTCCATAAAATCATACCAGCTAAGTGCTTCAAATTCTGAAAAAAAATCATGAGTTAGAATATGAATCACATGATAATATACTTTTAATGAAGTCAAATATCACTACTATTTTTGAAAGTTTATTTTAATGAAATAAAAACTTGAATAAATTCTAAAAATATTAATTTGCAATAAGTTAGGATTTATAAACTGTAGGCATCTCCTTTTTTCAACTGTTTACATAAACTATGTTTACTCTTATCGCAAATTTTACTTAAATAGACTGGAAATACTCTTATACCACAAGTGAATGCCCTGAATTACACTGAGGAAAATTTACTTCTTCAATCACCTCAGCCAGTGATAACTACAAGCATGTACCGTTTCCAAATTTCTTAAGACTAGTTCATAATGTAAGTGAGCTGAACAGAAAAGAAATAGAAACTCACTTAAAAATGTAAGATTTCACAAATGAAGGGAAAAATGGTCAAGTGGTAAGCAACAAAAAATTCTCAGGTTCTCTCAGAATTGTGGCCCAACACTGGAATGTAGCAACCCAAGCAAAACAAGAAGGGATGGGGGTCTTCAGGACCCGAGACAAACCTGAAGCAAGAACTGAGACCCACAGGGAGAGCAGAGCTAAAGCTGAAGGGAGGAGTCAGGCAGCGCTTTCTCCCCGAGTCTGGCCTCACTGCTGGGGGGCGGGTGGGGGGTGACTACTGCCACCCCGGAGGTCTATGTGGTAAAGCCCTCAAGTGGACGCTGTGGTGGACAGCAACAGAGTGCAGTGCTAGTGAGTTGTCCCCTGTCAGACGTCCCACAAGAGAGGGCAGTTGGCTGGGAGTCATCCTGGAGAGGGACCAAGGGATGCCAGGCCCCTGACCAGCTGCTGGCTTTACCTGGTGACTCCAAACCGAGACTGCCGCAGGAGGGATGCAGACAGCTGCAGAATGGGTGGGTCTCGTTCTAGCCTTGCAGCCAGGGCTAGACTGAATGTCATGAAGGCAGGAGTCCAAGCTCATTGGGATTATCCTCTACCCCACCTTGGAGCTACTAAGGCTTGCTGGAATTGCTCCATGCTGATCTGATGTCTCCCCAGGCTGATTACCAGGAGCAGCAGTATCAAATCTTGGAGTAGACACATTTTTCTTTTTCTTCATTTTTTTTTTTCCTTTCAGTTGTGGAAGACTGTGCTAGATTAATTCACACATAGAGCATGAATATAAGGTTAGAAATTAAAATTACAAAGGTTTTCCATAAATCAGTAAGAAAATACAAATGACAAAACTTTTACAGTCCAGAGGTAGGGCAGGCTTTAGGCACAGCTGGATCAAGTTCTTCAGGAAAATGGTAATAGGTCTTAGTTCTCTTTACATTCTGGCCAGTCTCTACGCTTCTCCACAGACAGATTCCCTCCATCTGGTACAGTTCATGCTTACATCTTCCCTGTTTCTTGGGTTCTCTGTATGATCTTTTCTCCCAGTAGTTTAGCAGTTCTTCGAGGGCTCTCCTTTGTAGAGTGACTTAAATTACATGTTCTTTCTTTAACTGCCATAGCTGGGGAGCTATGGGCCTCAGGAGGCTAGGCCTGTTTATGTGTTCACCTAAACCACAAGGAACGGGTTTACCACAATAAACAAGGGTTTTGTTACCAGAAAAGAGGAAAAGAGATGAAGAACAAACAAAAACAGCAATTATCACACAACTCAATAGAAAAGTAAGTAAAATATACAATCAATTAACATGAGTATAACCCAGTTTCACTACTTACCAGGGAAATGAAAAACAAGGTAAGGATTCTCTCTCTGTTTTGCCCAACAGATAGAGATTATCCAGTGTAGATAAAGCCATATAGGGAAGTGAGCACTTTCCATTCAGTCGGTGAAAACACAAAAGCTATGAGAATCTTTTGGAAGGCTAGGGTAGGCAAACCTTTCAATGCAACAATTCATTGTAAGGACTCCAAGCAAAAGAAACCTTCACTTACATGCACAAAGTCAACTGAATAAGATGTTCACTTTGGCAATATGATGGCAAGAAAAATGGGGAATAGATTATGTTATCTTCATAGTATTTTATCTCATTCAGCCATTAAAGAAATTGAAAGACTTTATTATCTTTGAGACAAAAAGTAATTCCTACATACAATACTATTTATGTAAGAGTAGCTACATCTATTCATATGGAAATGTGTGTAAATGTGTGGGAGGGGCAGTGGGAGGGTGTGTCTGAACTGTGGAAAGCAGAATGTGGCGGGAAGCCTTGGGAAAAACAGTCTTGGTTCTTACACTGTGTACCAATTAAATTTCATATAATGAGAGTTATATGAAAACTTGGCTGTTTTCATTGTCAGAGGAGCTTGGGAACTTGTCACTGAGAATGGCTGTGGTTCACTGGTAGGGAGCTCTGGTTCTTACTTTACCACTTCCTGGCTTTCGAGGGGAAGATGGTATTTTGTTCAGTCTCCAAGAGAAGTTTTGTCATGCTGGCTTCCTGATGTGAAATCAGCTGTTCTCACTGTCATAGGAGCTCAGGACCTCATTATTGATGAGGATGGCTGTGGTACTCGCCCGGGGAGTCATGGTCCTTATTTTGAGCATCACTCCTTGGCTCCAGTGCAGAACCTTCAGCCTGCTGGCACAGATCCTCATCCTACTGGCACAGACTTTCTAGCTTCCATTACTGACCTATGGGTCTTCCCAGTGCAGATCTGTGAAACAGACTTGCATGAGATATTGTTGTTGGTTCTAGGCCTCCAGTTGGACACCTGGGAGGCATTGCCATGGGATCCAGGCCCTCAGCTGGATTCTTTGAGTCTTAATATGTGGACAGTATTCCTATACTGCTTGTGTTTGACTTTTTGGGTGACCAGTATAAAATAATACTATAAATTATGTGTCATATATTGTCTTGTTCTCTTTGCAAACTTTGACTACAACAGTATTTCAATATATGTAACCTTTCCCTCCAACAATAAGACACACTGCTAAATGGTCACATGTCAAGTAAATGTCAGTGTGAGTGGCATAACCTCCCAGAAAACCAGAAAAAATTTAAAAGCAACTAATAAATGCTCATTGGCTATTGAGTAAGTCACCAGTAGTCTGCATGCCCTAAGGTAAGTCTCATTCACTAAGTAGAGTCCTGTGGCAGCTACCACATCACCACTTCATCAGAATAAGGCATCCCTGAAAATTGCCATGTTTATCTGTGTGAGTATAAATCAAGGTCTGGATGATATAATTCACAAAAGAGTTATTTTGAACCAACTCATCTAGGAGGGGCTTAAGCCTAACAGGAGATGGTGATACACATCCCGGCACTTCCTTTCCCCATGGACCACTGTCCATTCCTCTTTCCCCACAAAGTCTTACCTTTGCCTCAGAATCCTTTCCGAAAAATGCACAGCTATCAGACGCTGGCAAGAAAAAAATGTATTTGCCAACTTTTATGCTACCTTTTCCGTGCTTTCTCCAAGTGCCTTTGGCATTTATGACAAATCTCCTAAAGGGAAACTTCCTTGTATATGGGAAATATATTAGATATTTCAAAGCATACCATTTCCAGACTAAGAGACCCACTCCTTTCTTACCTGCTATGACACAAGACTTCTGTCATCCCAGCAGTCTGCCAAAGCTGCTTGGAAAGAATCCAGTTGTAAATAAATCAATCAATCAACCCAACATCAATTTTACCTTAAAAGCAGAGGAGTTTATCCCTTTAATGGGCACTGATGTGTTTTCTCTCAGTCTCAAGGAGAAAAAGACCCAAACAAAAGTTCCTATATTTTCTTGTATAATTTAAAGCTCATCATATCACTACTATGTATTTATACTTCAATAAATCTTAATCTACAAACCACGTTTCTTGTGATTTTTATGAGAGAATCTATAAACAATCTCCACTCTGCCTCACTTCTCCACCAGCTGCCCAAGCATTACTCTGCCTTTCAAAAGGCTCGTGAAAATCTCCCCTTCCAATTTAAATCCCATCCAAGCACCAGACATAAGCAAAATATCTAGAACTACTAAATATTTGTGTTCACCTGGGTTGTTTCCCAAGCTGATATGCTCATTTTTAAAAAGCCTTTTCTTACTCAATATTTTAACTTCCTTAGTTTTCCACTAAACAGTAGAATCACAGTACTTGGGATTTTCAGTCAAGGAGTATATAAACATACTATGAAGGTGTATCACTTTAATACAATCTTAAAATGTCTTTAGACTGAAAGGTAAAAAAGTTCAATCAGTTCTGACAGTTAATAAGCTAGCTGTTAATAGCCTACTTGTTTATTTTTAAAATAGAATGATCTATTCAACCTCACATGCAGGTACAACCTCCATGCTACTAGCGATTTGGGATTCTACACATAGAAGACCACAAAAACTCCACCAAAATACTTGTAGATTTAATAACTAAATTCACTAGCATAGCTGGATACAGAGCCTACACTCAGAAATCAGCAGACTTCCTATACACAAATAACAAATCCACTGAGAGAGAAATCAGGAAAACAACACCTGTCACAAAACCATCTAAAAAAAAATGAAACACCAGGAATCAATCTAACATAGGAAGTAACAGACCTCTTTATTCAATAATATAGTACTCTGAAAAACAGATTGAAGAGAGTATCAGAAAATTGAACAGCTATCCCTTGCTCATAGGTAGGAAGGAGTACAGTAGAGGGCTATACTTCCAAAATTACTATGTAGGTTAATGCAATCTCAATTAAATTTCCAACAGCGTATGTCACAGAGTTAGAGACAACAATCTTAAAAAATTCATTTGGAAGGCGACCCAGGGAGAGAACCGGCCAGCCAGCATCTCCCGAGATCCATGCCATGCTGGAACTTAGGGCGCTGTACAACAAAGCAACCGGCTTGCCTCCCAGATAGGCAGCCGTGAGCCTACCGGTGCCCGGGCTGAGACTCAAACACACACACACACACACACACACACACACACACCCATTAACAAATGGGAGCCAAAGGTCTGAGCATCTCTGCGGAGGATCACCATATGCAATATAGGAAATATGGGGAATTTCCTTCTACCATCTCTTTGAAAGCAAATATTTCTATCACTGTTTTGCTTTGTTTTGATTAATTGTATTGTTCTATTCAGTACTCTATTTTGATAGATTTTATGCTGTTCTGTATTTGGTTTGATTTTACTATACCTGATTGAAAGAACAACTATAATGAAGATAAGGAGATGTACTATGGTACGTATTACTGTTAACCCGGTAACCTGCTATAAAGTTCTGTACCAATTTCACTGCATTGTCTCAATTGACTTCATTCTGTCTTGCTCTGTTGTATTTATTACCTTCAAAATAATAAAAAAATAATTCATTTGGAGTCAGAAAAGACCTAGAATAGCAAAAGCAATTTTCAGGAACAAAGACAGGGCCAGGGGCATCACAGTCCCTGAACTACAGAGTTAGTGTGATAAAAAGAGCATGTTACTTGCACAAAGACAGACCCAAGATCCAATAGAACAGATTGCAGAAACAACTCCAGACATACTTGGGCACCTTATCTGTGACAAAGCTTCCAAACACATTCACATGAAGGAAGATAGGCTCTTTAATAAGTAATGTTGCAAAAACAGGCTTTCCACAAGCCAATAATTAAAACTAGACCCGTATCTTCCACAACGCACTAAATTAAATTCAAAATGGATCAAAGATCTAAATATTGAAGCAGAAATGCTAAATTTTCTAGAGGATAGAACAGGTAGAGCTTTTAAAGACACTGCTGTGTGCAAAGATTTTTTGAACAAAAGCCTAACTGCAAGAGAAATATTATACAGAATCAACAACTGGGGCCTTATCTTATTAAAAAAGCTTTTGAGAAAGCACCAACAGAGAAAAGATACAACCTACAGTATGGGAAAAATTTATCTGGCTACTCTCAAGACACAGGATTACTATCTAGAATATGTAAAGAACTGAAAAATATCAGACTCCCTAAATTTAGACTCAATGCAAAAATGGTCATTTGAAATGAATAGATACTTCTTAGATGAAGCAGAAATGAAAAATAAATATATGAATAATTTTCAAGATCATTAGTCATTAGATAAATGCAAATTAAAATAGCACTGAGATTCCATCTCACCTCAGAAAGAATGGTTATTATCAAGAAGCCAATCAATACCAAATACTGGTGGGGATGAATCTTTCTCCACTGTTGGTGGGAGTGTAGAATGGTGCAACCACTGTGGAAATCAGCACAGAGAGTTAAAAACTAGGACTAGAAGTTGCATTTGACCCAGGTATTCCTCTTCCATGCAACATCCCAAAATAATTGAAAGCATCATACCGCAGTGACATATGCACAGCCATAAACTGTGTAATTCAACAATATGTGGAGTTAAATAAGGATAGAAGGAGACAAGTCATTTGTTACATAAGCATAAAGATATTATTTATCAAGAATCAAAATATATGGGGAAAATGTTTAAGCTGGAACTGAATCACCTTTTAGAAAAAAATGTATATGTTGCAAAAAGAAATTCTCATTAATAATCTATTTGATCACCAAAATTTAATATTTTTCTAAATAAAATCACTTATAATATTATGATCATTACACTTCATTTGAATGTTGGTCCTGGATAAAATACATACATGCAATCAAACATATTAAATGGCACATTTATATTTTCACTTGCTTACATCTCCAAATCAAATAGTTGGCATGATTTCAAATGATTATCAAAAACTAAAAGCACTTATTTTCTGAGTTGTTTCTGAAAAGCAGAACAAATAAATTACTAATACTAATTTTTTTTGGCTTGTGTTTGTGTTCAGGGACAGGATCTATCTATGTAGTCCAGGCTGACTTTGAACTCAATCTACATGCCTCAGCTTCCAAGGGCTGGGAATTTAGAAATGCACTACAGATTTACTTCTAAACATATAAATAATCCAATTTCCTGAGAAATTAGGACAGTTATTGAAAAATTAAACAGACTTCCTTCTTTGTCCTGTAAATACTGCATAGACTATGATCTTACTGAAATTTTTTCAAGTCAAATAAACTTGGCAGTCTATAAAATGTTAATAAAGATCATCACTGGCAGTAAAAGGAAAAAAAACATACACAGTGTACTAGGAAACAGTGTAATGAAACACAGGAAATCAACAAAATTTCTCAAATGGAAGATGAGGAAAGATAAGAATTTTTTGATAGTCAGGGCCTGACTTATGTCACTGAGCACCTGCCTGGCAAGAGCAAGATCATGAGTTTGAGCCCCAGTTAAAAAAAAAAAAAAAAGAATTTTCTGATGATCTAAAATAGTTTTAGATTTTTTAAATGTTCTTAGATCTGTTTTACAAAATATTATCTTATGGGCTGGGGACTTAGCTCAGCAGCTCAAATCCTTGCCTGGTAAGTGCAAGGTTGTGAGTTCAATCCCCAGGAATCCCCCCAATATATATATATATATATATATATATATATATATATATATAGTCTTACATTTTACATTTTTAATGATCTCCAAAATTTTACCACTATCATAATATTCTCATCATAAGATAGATAAAAAATTATAATATTTTCCTTTATATATAATTTATATTTTCAGTAAGAAAATGTAATATAATGAAGTAACTCCTTAATGTTGAGGTTAAATAAAAATACATTTGCAGTGTTGTACCACCATTGTTGTATGAATCACGTAAATTTTACCTGATTATTAAGTTTTAAAATTATAAATATTTTTGTAACAAATTCTAATGATAATGTAGCAAAAACTAAAATGAAATATTTTGTAAGCTTTCAAAATATTAAAGTAGAATTGCCATACAATTCAGTAACTTTGCTAATATGCCAAGTATGTCTCCAAAGGAAATGAAGTACACATGCTAAAGAGACATCTACACTGTCATGTTTACTCCAACACTATTCATAGTAGCTAAGAAATAGAAACAACACAAGTGTCATTCAACTGATGAATGAGGAAGTTAGATATCCATGCAGTGAATATTTATCATTTTCCCAACGCTGTGAGTGGAACCTGCTGATGATCGTGTGTAGAAAAATAATCACATCACAGATACATATGTATTGCAAAATGTTCCTGATATGTGTAATCTAAAAAGTTTTGCCTCACAAGAAAAAGAATAAAATAGTGAGTAGATGGAAGTGAAGAATGGAAAAATTTGATCGTTGATTCCTAAGTTACATTTACACAGAAGTGACAAGTGCTGTTATGATTTTGACTGAATGAGATCACTATGGTAATGAAACCTAATGTGCAATTTAGAAGGTTAGAAGAGAGGTTTCTAAAAATATTCATCATAAAGAAATGATAAATGAGAATATTGATACATTTAACTTCATTTAAACAAGTCCTAAAGAGAGAGGAGTCACTTAAAATTATACTATGTATAAAGCAAAATTCTGTAGATGTGCATTGATTTAAATCTTCATTTTTGCCATTCCAATAAATTCAAAATCTAAATAAGGAAACACTACTAATTATTAGTTATAGTTAGCCTTTCAAAGTCTCTTCAAAATGAGTGTCATGACAGGTAGAAAATTTTAGGCAATTGTTAAACTTGGCTTAATAGTAAAATTTAAGAAACTACAAATAATTCTAAAACCTTGGACTAATTAACTGTGCCAGCATTCTTCCAGTATCTTTATATTTCTTTCACAAAATCATAAAAGCTTCAGTGTTAATGTCTAAAAGTTTAAAGGAAAAGTATCAGATAATGGGCAACTTATTGGGTAAGACTGCAAATAACAATTACTTATAAATGTCTCAAAGATTTTTTGCTGTTGTACTAGGTGAGAAATTGTTTATCAAAATCACTTGAGGTGGTTTGGAAGAGACAAACTTGAATAATCGAAACACTCAACCTCATGAATTATCAGTGTTTCTTCAACTGATCCTCAGTTCTGACAGCGTCTGGCTTCTGTCGCATTACTGTCCCTCTACACGGCCCTCCAGAAAGGCTGGCGGGTGGGCTACAGGAGACTCAGCGCTTCACATAATCTTTTGCAGCAACAGCTGTTCTGGGATCCAAACAGCTGTGAGAATCACAACTGTCACCAAGCTGTCATTATGAGAATTTATCCCACATTCTGGAGAGTGAGCGGCTGCATCTTCAGGTGTCACGCGATCCTGAAATCTGCTAACACGTCTTCATCACCAAACACTTTGTAATGATTTGATCTCATTTATAGGATGTTCTATCCTATGAATTCCTCTGAATTATAAAAGAATTTAAAATAATCTGTATTTCAAAAAGAAGACTTCCCACATTTTCTAATATTATTTTGTCTCTATGAGAGAATGGCTGAAAATTATAATCAAAATATTACTTAAAATGGATGATGACTAACAGGAGTTTGACTCATGACATAAACATGTACACAATAACTTTTTGTCTTGTTTATTCTCATATTTAAAATATCTAAAAGGAAAAAATAGACAGTAGGAAAACTTTTCACATCTTTCTACTCTACACTTATGTCCTCTTCATCTTGGATTGAAAGCCTTACGCATAAATTTATATCTATCCAATAAATTTGCATTTTGAGTAATGTGTACTAAATTTAACATAAGTTTTGTTAAATTGAATATTCCTATTGTTTGATCTTTACAAAGTCCAAAGAAACAGCAGCATTATTAACAATGTGCCTTCATTTACTTTTTCCTGAATCACGATGCTAGCTCATACTGGTCAGGCATTTAGATTATATATGTGTTGCAATAATATTAGTAACGATCACAAGTGACTACTATATGTCATGACATCCAAAGGTGGAAGAGTCACTTTAGGAAGTAGAAAGTCACATTTTGGTTCAACTACGTTTCCTCTAAGATCCTTTGCAGTTGGCTCAAATACAGTTATTTTAGTAATGAGATTTAATATATGCTTCTGATCCATTTCCAGTTGAACATTCTGTTCCCTGTGGGAAGATGCATTTGGAAAAATAAACACATATAAAAACCCAATAGTGATTTGAGTGTCTCAGTTTGATATTCCAGGAAAACTCACCTTTAGTTCTTAGAACATTTTTATTCAGTCAAATTTTAGCACGATGTAAAACAAAATTCATATACAGTGAAAGAAGGAAGGTGAGAGGAGAAAAGAGTATGTGAGCTATGAAACAAGAGAGATGCAATAAAATTCCCTGTAGAAAGACAGATTACACGTGAAAGGATAAAGAACTTCGCCAACATAAAAAGGACAAGCATTATCCTCATTGGTCAGCAGAAAGTTGCATTTTCCAATTGTTGTAGTCAGGGGTTGTGAGGAGAACAATTAAAATTGGGACATGAAATTTATAATTTTATTTTATGATGGTCACCCAGAATTAACACAAGAAACTGCAGGAAATCTATCCACAACCAAAGACATAGAATATTCAGCCAAGGGCCTGAATCCCACAGCAGTGTCCCATATGAGTCCAGATGAAGAACCAAAGCTCATGGAAATGTCTCCCACGAGTCCAGCTGGAGGTCTAGACCCCGCGAGAAGGTCTCACACCAGTCTCTTTCACAGATCTGTGTTGGGAAGGCCCAAATGTCAGTGGTGGAATCTAGAAAGTCTATGCCAGCGGGGTGAAGGAGCTGTGCTAGTAGATTGAGGGTTCTAACGCTGGAGCCAAGAAGTCACACTCACAACAAAGACCAGGTTTGTCCTGAAAAGTGTCACAGCCATCCTTAGCGACATGTACGCCCCAAGCTCCTCCAACAATAAGCACAGTTGAGTAGATGACAGAAAGCCAGCATGACTAGCTCATCCTGGAGGTTAAGTGACACATGTCTTCCCCTCTGGAACCAGAAAGCAATGCTTGATGTAAGAACCAGAGCTCCTCCAGGAGAACTCAAACAGCAACACTTAGTGAAACCCACAATGCCTCGCTTCTCTTTCTCCACATCTCTATTTATGGTGGCAGCTTTCCTCAGGTGGAACATTTATGCTCAGCACCATGCTGGTTTAATTCAGCTGGTGTTAAGTTGATCACCAGTTTTTAATCCATAACACCAATTTTTAAGAAATTAATCAATAATAACTAATATTTGTACTAGGAATATGCTGAATCTTAATAAATTTGCAGTTTATTACTCAGTGACTGAAGTTCACTGTGTCCCTGAGAATAGATAAAGAGTGAGAAACAAGAAGAAATGCTACAGTTGATAACAGCGGCAATTCATAAAGCAGAATAACTCAATAATAAGCATAGTTTAAGCAGGCAGTATTTGTATACAGTCAGAATCTTCTGTTTGGGAAAGATTTTTCATGAATCATTTAAAATATCAAAAATTTAAATGAATTGGGGACTTAATGATTAAAGGTATATTCACTCATCTCCAACTGTGCAATTTACTTTTATAAGCATTAAGGTAATTGCAGTAGAAATTGTGAAATTAATGAGATATCCATGGTTGAACACTTACAATCAGAGAAGAGATCTTTATATCAGAAGAATTGCCATTCCCACATTACAGATTAGCTGGTTATCACAGAACAACATTCAGAAGCTTCTGTTTAATAAACCTTACATTTTAAAAAGAAAAACTCATTCAAAGTTAGCCCTTATTCTAGGAACTGTCATTACATTTTTCCAGTTATTATATCATTATCCTGCATCACTCACCAGAGAACATTAGTCTGCGTGTTAAATTGAGTGATGCACTAAAATGACAAATTTTTACTTTCCACAAAAATTTTCACAGGCATACAGTTATATTTGGCTGGGGAAACTGTCACAGACTCATAATTTTTCTCCAGCTGCAGTAAAGTTGTAGCCACTTCTTTGAAGCCTATTATATATTAAAAATAAAAGTACTTCAGTTAATTCACTTACCAGAAGTTGGAAATGTAACTGGTTGAACAAGATGCAGTTTACTAGGTTAAAGAGAAAAGGACCATTAAAAATTCCAAAGCAGTATAATCCTTTCATCTAAGATAATTTTCTAATGTTGTATATGTAAAGAAAACATGCATCCACTTAAAACCAAAGTATTAAATGCATAGATATGGGGATTCATGTATACTAGTCCATGTGGCAGAGCTATATTCAGAATTAGAAGAAAACCTATGCCATCTTTGTATGTATAAATAATAAAAGAATCTGTTTCTATCTTCCTCTGTAGCTTGAATGTCAAATCTCCTTCATCTCAAAGACACACACTGAGCCCTTCATGTGTATGTGTCGCCTTTTCCCAAGCAAGAATGATTTAAATTCTATCAGATGCAGGGTTTTCTATGTATTTGAATCCAATTTAGAGAGATGTGTCCATTATTTTATGTGAGTATATCAGAATACTGAGAAATACTATAGAAGTCAGAGAATACAAACTAGTATCACCCACAAGAGTCTGGAAAAATGAAGTAGGCAGAAAATTTTCATTAGAAATTGATGGCTAAGTGTATAACTTGATATAAAAGAGAAAAATGATACAAACATTTCAGGGTAGGTACTAGCGGAAGTGAACATTTGATTTTAGAGTGAGCATGATGTATGAAAGTAAAATGACAACTACTGCTTTTCCATAGCAAAGATTATGTGCTACACGATATTGAGAAATGTAGGAAAATTAAGATTTCAAGTGCAAGTAAAATACATATTATACTTCCTATGCAGCAAAACACATTGCAAAGCAGTATATACATTTCATTAGCTAAACAATGAGAGTGTTTTCAATGTCTAGTATGATTAAACCCAAAATGTTAAATATTTTGCCAAAGGATATTTGCACATCCCTCTTCATGGAGACACTTTTCCCAGTAGCTAAGTTAGAGCATCAACATAGATGCCCACTAGCAAATAAAGGGATAAAGAAAATGTAGTGGTTTATATACACAATAAATTATTACACGGACATTAAGGATGAAATCATGTCATTTGCCGGAAAGTGGATGGAACTGAAAATCTTTATACCCAGTGAGACAGCCTCAGAAAGACAAATGTTATGGTTTAAATCTGAGGAATCTCCTAAGAGCTTCATGCATTGGGGCAGTGATTTTATCAGGTGTGCACTATAGTGAAAGTGCTAACTGTGCTGTTACCATGAGGGGCTTGTTGGGAAACAGACCTGGCCCGGCCGTGGCACCCAGAGAGTGAACGTCCCTCCCAAGCCCTTGCCTTTGCTCTCTTCTTCCTGGTCACCATGCTATGAACAGCTGTCCTCCGCCCAGCCCCTTCTACCTCGCCACTTCTGCCTTGGAGCCAGTTGACCAAGCACTGTAAACTGGAGTCAAAATAAACCTGTTTTCCTTTAACTTGTGGGTTTCCGGTATTGTTTCACAGTGAAGAGAAAGTGACTAAGACAGACTTTAGTACCAGACCAGTGGGGTCATTTCTGTGACTATACCTCGTCATTTGGTATAAGAGTCTCAGGAACTGCCTCGCAGGAGGATTTGGAAAGGCTTTGATACGCCATGCAACGAAGCTCCAGTGTGATGGAAACAGCTTGATGGGTGACTCTGGTTGGAATTCAGAAAACATGAGAGGCTGTTAGTAATGCAAAAGTTGAAAGTCAGACTCAGGAGGCTTCACTTGGAACAGTCAGTCCATTGGCAGTTGAACTTTAAACAACTGTTTTGCTGGGGCAAAATTTGTCCAGCACAAATCTCCAGAAAATATAAAATGTATTTTTCTGTTGATAATAAAACTCTTGTTTTCTTGTGATGGCATGCCATAACACAAAAATGTAATAATTTGTTCAAAGAGTTTCAGGCAAGAGAAATTCATACGAATCTATTACATTTTCTGTAATCCCCAATTTTTATCTGTTTTATAAATTTATTGAATGTAATGTAATGTAGTTTTAGATCAAACAACTTTAAATATATACTCTATTTTTATGAAATTTTCTTTTGGTAACAGTTTAACTCATTCTTTAGCTATTTTACATATATTCTTTCATGTTCCATTATTATAAATGACATTGAACTACACTTCGTCACATAAATTCTAATTTCATAACCAGATTTTACATTTTTAAAGTTACATGAGCTTCAAAGTACCATAAAAGTCTTTTTAAATTAAATCTCTTTGACAGATTATAAACATACACTTAAACTCATATGAAATAATAATTATAAAATCATTTTTACATGTTTCCTATGAAGACTGCAATTTAGCTATTGTAATACACATAACGTGTGCATTTTCTGTGTAGTGTTTCCTTCAAGTTACTTCCTGAAGGAATAATATACTAACAAGCATGTCTGTTTAATATGCACGATTTCCAAAATGACTTCCAAAAATGTTGAACCAATTTAACATCTCATAAAGTATGGAGATAACTTATTTTATGGCAATCTTTTAACGTAAAGATTTGTCTAATATGCGCTTGTTTATAGATGAAGGCATAGTGACTATTTATGATTTTTATTGTAATGACTAACTCTTTGTTCTTTAGGCAAATGAAACAGGCAGTACTATATTTTTTTTGTACAGTCTTTTAGAATTAAAGGAAACGATATGTGTAAAGCATCTGTCACAGTACCTGGGACAAGATAGGATTTCAATAAATGTGAATTGTTTTTGCTTTTTCTTCTTTAAAACATTCCAGTGCACAACCTCATGGACTTGTATCACACATGAAGATAGCCACAAAAAACACACAAATGTTCCTAATAACTGCACTTGGCAGAATATGATTTAACTTTGTCTAATTCTGTTCACCATAGTAACTTTTCCCATATAAATTTTCTTGTATACTTAAAATCATTTTAAGGAAATTATATTTGTGTTTTATCTTTTAAAGTTTGAATTTCTAAACATAGAAAATATTATTAGGGGCAATATCTATTGCAGATGTTTTATTTTAATATTAATTTATCTCTCAACCTAGAAGATACATGAAATATTTAAATGTCTTGTAAGTCTTAAGAATGAATGAAATTCACAGAAATAGATTAATTTTGTATACTAGTGGAGCATAGCAGATCACTTTAAATTGTTATTTTAAGTTGTGTAGATAATTTATGAAAGAATGAATTTCCTAACAAAAGAATATATTTTTATGCTGCATTTCTTAATGTTTCAAAACAGATTTTTTCCCTTAAAAAATTCTACACTTGTTCTGAAAATAGTTTGATATTTTCCTATAGAAGTTGTTAATAGGGTAATTTGATTAGTAAATTGGTTTAGAAATAAAAATCCTTTATACTTTTGTGGCATAATGATTGACTAATTTCTTGAATGACTACTGTTTATTTCTTGCCTCATTGCACATCAGTGATGTCTCTTTTTTTAGAGAGCTTACTGAGAATTTCTAATTTTATGCTTTTCTACCAGGATAGTTTAGGTTAAATTAATTCAGCAGGCTTTGATTCCAAAAAAATGCATTCTTTGAACACAAGTTATGAAATAGTGAAAGTACCCTGGTTTTTAACAAAACTACAAATATTGAAACTATATTAATAAAAATTCCTAGGATTAGTAAAATTGTTACATACAATTTACTTAAACTTGTAAATGCATTGATATGGAGCCATATAACACACTAGCGTCCTCACATAATGTTTAATGCTAGTGGTCTCCCAAAGGTGTTGTGATAAATTCATTCAGTCATTTGTTTTGTTTTTCTTATTGCCCTTAACTGCCTAACAAGCCAATATATTGTGTGAAAGAAGCAGGAAAACTTGCTAAAAGCCACAAAAACCAGATTAACATGACAGAATTACCATGCTGTTTTGAAACTAGAGGAATAGAGAGGTTTATGGTCTTTCCTCCACCCTGCTATGATCGATCTCACATGAGTCCCAAAGGAACACAGGACACTTCTCATAAGATTGAAATGTGTGGTGTTGGTTATGTGTATTTTAAGTCATCCTCATAACAATCTAAACAACCTTTCAGGATTTTCTATCCAAAATTATATTTATTGTACTCCAATTATTCATTGTTAATCCATCAGCCCCAAATATTCTCTTAGAAAGATTAAGGCTGGATATCTGCAAACAATGTTCCACAAACATCTTAGTTTTCCCTAGAAGGAATTTAGTTGCTTGGAAGATGAAAAATACTTCTGCCTCTGTTTGTTTCTGAGTAGCATCTCTGCGAGGCCCTGTGCTTCTGTATTGCTCCTGCCGTCACTCCGGCGCCGTCCCCAAAACACTGAGCAGTCGCATAGGAATTTCATTCCAGGCTGTATCATCACCTCTTCTATTTTGTTTAACCCAACACAAGTAGCGATAGGTGTAGGCAGCTGCTCTTGACAATCATCTATTTGTATGAATAAGCCTTTCTTTTTCTACTGCCGTCCCATTATGTGTTCCTTTTGTGATTCTACCATTTTAGCATAACTATTTCTTGCCTTCATTTCTCTCCGTTTACAACATAATTATCTTTTGTGTCTTTCTAACTGTACCTTTACTGATAGACCAAGACCTATTCTGGTAACCTTGATAGAATTTGTCAGTGAACCTCTCAAGATATTTCACAAAGTCTTGCTCCTATTGATTGTGTGTAGCTCAAAATAACCATTTTGAGATTATTATCAGCAGCTGTGATGATTATGTTTTTCTTAGCTAGGCAATAGTAATCAGTTGTTGGGTCAAACCCTAGTGAATGGTGTTGTTACAATACTCACATACTATATTAACATCCATAATCAGTTGACATGTATAATCAGTCGGTGAAAGGTCATTGCCATAATGACACAGAGTTCGTTGACTTTACTCACCCAATTATCTCCCAATATCTAGAACTGACACAGAGCAGGTTTAATGAGTACTTGATAAATCAGTAAAAGAGTGAAGGAATCAATAGAGCTAACTAAGTAACAAGGAACAGAGCAGCGAGGAAGGAGAGTCCAGCCAAGGACAGAAAAGCCGTTGGCATCTTTAAAGACAGAATGTCTAATGAGTCTGAAAAATAGTAACTGAGGACAACAATGACATGTGAGGTTACTGGAGATGGGGCAAGAAGCAAGACCACTAGATCTGCAAATAGGGCTCAAGATTTTAGATTTCATCTGAAGGAGAGGAGGAAAAGATTGATGGGTTTTGAATTTAGGAATGTTAAGGTTTGATTTAAGATTTAATACATTCCTCCCAAACAAGATGAAATAGAGAGATGACACAGAGTGAAAAAGATATTGGCTTCTCCTGGAGGTGATTAATTTCTGAATACACATTTGCACACATGCATGCACAGGAACACACAAGTAAGCTTGGAAGATTTAGGGAAGAAATGAACAGAAAAGTGTTCTGCAAATGATGAGAGCTGAATTCTGGTCCCCACTTTGCATTTATTAGCCATGTACCCTTGCACAAGTAAATTAAACCATTCAAGAAAGGAAAGAAAAGAATTAGCTGAACTTTAAGGTCTCTCCTAGTTCTACTTTTGGAGACAATTTAATTTTTGAAGAAAGTATTATTGAGTCTGAAATTTTAAAAGGTCAATTAAGCAAAGTTCCTCAGGGAAATCTGTCACTAACAGAAAGATTTTCATGGTAATGAAGATAAAAAGTCTGTTTTCAGAACATCATAAGCAGTCTGAGCTTTAACACATGTAGCGGTTGGCTAATTTACAGCATGTGAAAAAGAGATTTTAAAACATAAAAGTTTAATCATAAAACTATGCATGTGGAATTTTTATAAAAGCTACTCAGTAAATTTTATATAAAGGGATCAAAATAATTA
Source organism: Hydrochoerus hydrochaeris (assembly GCA_004027455.1). NCBI lineage: Eukaryota > Metazoa > Chordata > Mammalia > Rodentia > Hydrochaeridae > Hydrochoerus > Hydrochoerus hydrochaeris. Next base: position 93,906 of record PVLA01006976.1, read on the forward strand.
TTTTTAAAGAATGAGAATTAGCACTTTACATAAAAATGTGAAATTAGCTCAGAATGTAATGACATGAGAGAATAATTTCTATTCTTAATGCATACTAATTGTATAAATTTAAAAGATTCACTGTATATTCATACATGCATGTATTGTGCACTGTACTGTCTGCCCACTCTTCATCTTCATGCACACCGATTTCTTTCCACCTTTCCAGTTCCCAGTAATCTTTCTTCTACCTTTTCTTTAATTTCTACATAAAGAGAGAATATGTCCTGTCTTTGTGTGTGTAGCTTATTTTGTTTGAAGAGAAATTTTGAAGAGAAAATTTGCATCTACTGTTCTATTGTATTTTATGAAAACTTATTAACTAGAAAAAAATTGCTATTTGATTATTAATAAGAAGCAGCTTACAGGCCTTGTGGAACATCACTGATTGACACCTGACTGTTAATCTACTTGCTATCAAATAGCTTTAATTGAAAGATGCATCCCATATCTTAATGGGTACAAATACAGTATCATTCTCCATTTGCTTTCTATGACTTTTTCAAAGTCTGTGAAAAGATATTGTGAAATTATCAGCTTTGTTTGTTGTTTCTTTTTTTAATACAATATATTGAACTTGGGGCTTTTACATTGAGCAACATCTCAACACTTTTTCTATTTTATTTTTTTTAATCTGATATTTTACTATGCTACCAGAGAGGAAAACCTGGCTTCAAAATTGTGATCCTTCAACTTCAGCCTTCCAGAGTGCTGGGATTATAGACACGTAGCACTCTGTCCAGATCAAATTATGGTTTTTTTATATTACTTAGCAATGTTGAAATACAGTACATTGTTATTTAACATAGTTATTCTGTGAAATCAGTCACTGGCCTGTCTGAACTGAAGCCTTGTGCCTTTGGTTAGCATATCCGCTTTCCTCCTTCCCTAACTTTTGCTGTACTATCCTATGAGAATGTACAATTGTCACAATAAAGAAAAATGTAAAAGATTCAGTTTTATTGCAATTTAATACACCATCTGCAGTCTTACTTTGGGATTTCTTGCAAAATGATAATATAGATGCAGCTGACAGAGCTCTTCAAAAATATTAATCACAGTTGAATTAAAAATATTTACTTGAAAAAAAGTTTTTTACTTGAAATTTCAGTGCCAAGAAAGTGAAAAACAGTTTCTGACATCTGAGAACTTGCCTGATAATCCTAGGTAACACATGGACTTTCCTGTTAAACATAACAAGAAAAAAAATCACAGAATTCCACACTATTTTGAGAGGAATAATTTTGACCATGATGAAGAAAGATTTCTCTGTAATCTTTTCTGAACACAGAAAAACAACATACCTACACTATAAATATCAACAAACTGGCCAGTATTTATGTTTCTTACGTCTTTCATGTAACAAATTTAGCACTCTCCATTCTTGGTTAACATTATCTTCGATGCATTGCAATTTATAATACTTAGCGAACCCCGTTCCCATGCATGCTATGGAAATGACCTAACATGAACATAAGTTCCATCACAACCCCCTTAACGAGAACAAAGCTGGTTTTCTATGAAGCCTCCCCATTCGCAACACTTCAGTGAATTCAATCTTATCTGACTCTAGATGCACCTGTGGTGACTCTAATATGTTTCAAATAAAGGCTTCGCAGCCGCAGATGGAGATGAATAACCACATGCTCTTCTGCCGCCCTGTGTCTGCCCGGCCTAGCAGGTGAACTTACACTGCACAGGCGCCAGGTGTGAATTGTTAGCTTTGCTTATCTACTAAAACTTTTTGATTCTCTGAAGTCCAATGTTCATAGGTGCCTGGTTTTCTAATCTTTCTGTAACTGTTCCCATAGTCTGTTTACTTGGGTTTTTTTTTCCTTGATTATTTTACTATGATTCTTCTTTTTGCTTTTCAGTTTATAAAGAGAGAACGTGAAAAAGCAGAAATACAGTTGATCAGCATACTTCAACCACACTTAGGGCTGGGGAGCCTACAATTTATCAGATAAGCATCTGTGGAAAATTTTGGGTTTTGTTCACCATTTCAAACACTTAAAAATACTATCTTCCTAATTTTTTTTAAATTCCTAAACACTTCATATACTGCTTTCTGATAAAAAAAAAAACATAATGATTGTTGGTGTTTGTCCTAGTTTTAGAGAAATATTAATCAAACGCCACCCTTATACACCATTGCATTTCTTATGTTGCCTTTTTAATAAAAAATAATTTCAATTCCATGTCCGTCAGGCCATTTTTTATGTATCTCACTCTCACATTAAATTTTATGTTCAGTTCTCAAACTGGCCATAATCTCCAGAATTATTTCATTTTATGCTGTTTCTTTATTTCATTATTCATTGTTGGTAACAAGAATTGAACTCAGGGCCTTGTGCTTGCCCCTTGCGGCACTGGGCCACTGAGCTACATCCCTGGCCCAACACCAGAATAATTTTATATTGCAGACAGGTAGAATTCTCCACCCATCTTTCTTTTCCTTTTAATTTTAACTATTTTAATTATAATTTTTGAAATAGGGCTTATTAATTTCCCAGGTGGGAGTAGAGCTAGCAGTCTTTCTGCTCCAGCCTGTGTGCTGGAGTTACGGGCATGCACCACAACCACACTCTCGGTAATTCACACATTTTTTCCTCCTCCTTCTGCTGCTCTTCCTTCTATTTTTTTTGTTAATGAGACAAGATATCTTTAATTTACTAAATAGCTCAAGCTGGGCTCAAATTTCAAATTGCCAGTTCTGTGTTAGCCTTCTAGTGTTAACTGGTAGAAATGTTAGATGAACAGAATTGTTCTCATGGAAATTATGTAATACAAACAGAGGAGAACCCGTATGAAACAGGAAAATTATCAAGTTTTGCACAGCAGATGCTCCATTTTTTCCTACTTTGTAAATTAATTAATAGTCATATATTAGTTAATGAATTAGTGAAGTAAAAGTTGGTTTAATAATCATACCACTGGCAGTATTTATTAAGTACTCACAATATTCAACCCAACACTCTGGTTTCTTTTAAGTATATTTACATGTCAAAATTACTTTGACTACATTTAAAATGTCCATCCTTTTTATCAGAACAAATAATGTTTCATTTCATGGTTATGATTTCATAAATGTCTGAAGTTGATCTAATTTCATTTTGGATTCTTTGCATTTTTTTCATCCATTTTCTTTACTTTGGAGATATTACCTTATGAGAAAAAGTATTATAATGTGCACACTCTACGAATTCAAGCTAGAAAGCCATGCAACAGTGTCTAAAGGAAAAAGTGAACTGTAATAAACTTTGTCATTTCATTTGCTCACATTGAAAAATATATTTGTATAACAACACCCTTAATTTGTGTAGCTACCATATGTAAAGCTAAAGTTTCAAAATAGAAGGTTTAAAGAAACAATAAACTTTTATTAACTGTTTTAAAGTGTCAGTACAACATTTTGATTGTAAAATATTTAATATGAATTATCTCATGATTTAAGATTAAATTTCCTTAATTTCCAGTATGAATTTTTAAACAAATTGTCAGTTAAGTAAATCATCAAGTGGATATAAAAATATAACATATGTGTATTTATTAAATACAAAGTAACATATAAAACATCACTTGATATATAATGTATTAAATGTAATAAAAATATATATGTGCAATATAAAATATGTCATCTAAAAAGTGAATAGCATAACAAGCATATAATAATAATATAGCAAATATATTTATATGTAATTTAGAAATATAAATCATGTAAATATAACATAAATTTATAAAGATGTGTATAATATATAAATCTATACATATGCACATAAGTGCCATATATAGGATGTTATCTGACAAGTGAATAGCACCATATACATGATATGGTATATTATACACTGTAATATATATTGTATATTGCATATAATACATAATATGTGTTAAGGCTTTACATACATTAAAAGGAAGAACAATGATTGATGGTTTTTTAAAATTCTAAGTTTATACTATCTTTAAGCACAATTTGTAGGTGGTAGTAACATTCTTAAGTGGCAATAGGTAGAAAATATTGATTGTTAAGTTTAATGGTTTTTCTAATAACTGAACCTTACAAATCATGACAAAGGCCTTCTTTCTCTTCACTTTATTAAAAGCATTAAATTTGCACATGGTTACATTTTGGTGTTTTAAAACTAGCAAAACACTATCTCTATATATTCTTTCTTACATTCATTGTATTACTTTTAGATACTATGATAGCTTGAGATTATGCTTAATTTAAACAATTGGGGCATCTGTAATCGCCTATCTAGTTATCCAGACTAAAATTTAATAGCTACTCCTTAAAATGTTTCACAAATTAAACAGTTTTTTAATTATAAAATTTTTCTCTTCAACGCCAAACTTTATTCTTATAAACATTAAATGTCAAAATTCTATCAGGAAAATATTTGTTTTCAAGAATTACAATCCTACTGACAAACTAGCCACCATGTAATGGTACATGATCCTGGGTTTATATTCCCTATCAGGGTCAGTTTTTTCTTTTTATCCTCCTCTGCTCTGCAGCGGCTGTTTCATTTCATTTACTTTCTATTTGTTTTTTGTTTTGTTTTGGAACCGGGAACCGAACTCAAGACCTCGCACTTGCCAGGCAGGCGCTTATGCTGCTGAGCTGAATCCCCGGCCCTGCACTTCCTTTTTCCCTATTTTCCTTGACTGTTATTAGCACGTGTTTGCAGTGTGCTTAAGTAATTGCATCTGTCGTAGGGGACTGAAGCCTTTACAGAACACACCTTAGTTCCTCCTCCCCGCCCTTCTTTTGCTTTTCCAGCATTGCATTCATTTTTTTTATCTTAAAAGACCTTACAACTTAGTTATCAAATACAGAGCAAAAACCAGACTAATAGGTCAAAGGATGTATGAAATAAGTGACTGCCTCCACTCCATTCCAGGTTTTCCCACCTTAGAAATTAAATCATTAATTCACTCTTGATGAGATAAAGAGTATTCCGTCCCTAGCGGACTCTATGCTTTTCTCATGGGGGGCAGAACTTCTGCTCTGGAAGACCAACAAACCAATTTAAGCTTGATGTTTTAAAGCAAGTTGTCATGCACAAATGCAAGGATTTCTCTTTATGTAGCGAAGAGGAAAATTACTTCTTGCACATGTACAAATACTTCGGGCTGTACTGAATAACTTGCAAGTAAACTAAAAAGAAAAAAAAAACAATGATGACTGGGTCTCTAGAAAGGCCGTAGGTGGCAGCTGGGTTACACCAAGGCAGCATTGCTGGAAGCCGGTCTGATGCTGGCAATGAGATAGGACAATTTATCAATCACGGTTCAGCACAAACAAAACCAGGGTTTTCTAGGCTAACATAGCAGCTAAATCCCCATGCTTTAATCTATGTACATTTATATAACATACATTTCTAAATATATGTAATTTAGTAACAATTGCTTTAATCCCACCTGTAAATTGATCTAAATAAAAATTAAGATAACTAACAAAATCATCAAGTTTCTGATAACATTTCTTTCTTATTTAACTTATGATTTTTTAAAATAACTACATACCTTATAAGACAATCCAGAGATATCATTATCTTTGCTCTCGCTCGGAATAATGAATCAGTACTGTCTTGTGGGTTTCTTCCGCTCCTCCGAGATAAACACACTCCTCTCTTCGCTCGCATTATTTGCAAACCTATGACAGTCACGTTACCGTGGGAATGGAAGTTTCGTTTGAAACTTGAAATTTGCTGGTGTTATTCCCCAACACGGAATATTCAGTTAAAGTTGTTTGTTTTTTAAACAAATGTACTGAAAATCATATGTATTTGTGTTTGTAGTTTTCGTTTTTATGTAACTTGTAACAGCTAAAATAGAATATTTTGCAGAAATTGTCACAGGTTCATATAACAATTTCTTTTATTTATATTGTAAGAGAAATTTTCTCTTGTTAACAGTGCATGGTCTACGCTGCTCCATGCTGCTCATCTCCTCCCAATATTTCGGGAATTGAGCCGTTATAGTTAAAGTTGCCTAGGTTAAATTAAGACTAGGATAAAGCTGACTAGAAAACCTGGGTTGCGAGGTAGAAACAGCCCCCTCCCATGCTTAAGGAATTATGGAATGTACCTTCCCTGGGCATCTGCTGCCCATATTAGGAAGCACCCTCTGCCGCCCAACTCTAGACCTCCCTATGGTCGTCTCCTCCAATAAATGTAAAAAGCCATTTAAACTAACCAATGCCATCTGCTTCTGTGACCACGCTTGTAAAGACACCTCCTCCCTTTGTTCGGTAGTTTAAAAGCCAGGCTCCGGCACACCTCGTGGCTCTCTGTTCCTGCGTGTTCAGTGAGCCCCACGCATGCTTGGACAATAAAAACCCCTTGCCTATTGCATGAGAGGCATCTGTTGGCTTCTTCCTACACGCGGCGGGCGTCTCGACCCTCACAATATAATCTTTTGCACTTTGTTTAAAATAGAAGATAGTGCTTAGAGATAATTTCATTGTAGTAGGACTATGAAATGTTAATTATACTTTGTCTTCAATTTTTTCCTAGTGGTTATGTTAACTTTTATGAAAACACATGTGTATCACACTCCCACAAAAATGTTGAATTAAAGAAACAATGAAAAAAACACATGTATATGACACTCCTGGGAAAATGTATAAAAGAAAGAACAAACACTGATAAGCATTTTAATTATTCCCATTAATTAAAGTACTTCCTTCAACTCAGGCTTATCTAAGAGAGAAATTTTATTTATTGCATTAAATCTCATTCAGAATATTCTCTATCAGAATATTTCAACTCAGTTAAATGGTTTATTAAAAGATGAACACACAGTAAAGAATTCATCACATAATGGCTTATTGGATGAATAGTGATAGAGTTTACAAAGTGTTTTGTTTTGTTTTGTTTTCTCCTTGTGACAAGGTCTCACTGTAGTTCAGCCTGGCCTTGAACTCACTATATAGTCCAAGATGGCCTCTAACTCACAGTGATCCTCCTGTGCCATCCTCCCAAGTGCTGGGATTAGAGTCTTTATCTATCACATCTGGCTATAAAATGTAATTTTAGTAAGGTTAAATTAGTATGGGAAACGGTAAAACGTTGAGAAAAATATGGAAAAAGAAAACAACTGATTCAGTGTTTGGAAGATATGGATATTTTCTTTGATTTGTTTTGTATCAAGGTGACAGTCTAATGATATCCATTGGTGAAAATCGAAAAAGAAAATGTGTTATACTCACAAAGTTTAAAAATGTATACCCTGAATAAGACACATTTTTTAAACTTTCAGAAACTTGTTATATGTATGTCAATGACATCTTTTGTGTCTTTCCTGTCAAAACTATGTGAAATACATTATAATCTCTAAAATGTCTGTATTAGTAGGTAATGAAGTTCACTGGGAGATTCTGCTCATATTATTTTCAACAAGTATAATTCCTTATTCTTAATTCTCATTTGGACAATTCTCATCTAAATAATTGCTCAATTAGCAATTCTATTATATCTTTGATCATCCAGTGTTTCACAAGCAAATATTTTTATCAGTAATAGAATGTTTTTACCAATGGGCTTTTGGAAAAAGGATGAATTAGGAAAGAATGCATTGTTTCATTTTATTAAGGTTAGAAGATCAGCTAGTTACATGTAAATGTGTACTTCTATGTCAATCCTATAGCAAAGAATTATCATATTGTTTGAAAAGGAAAGGAAGATCCTCTCTGTGCAGGGTTTCCCAACATTTCCACTTGATCTCCTTTCTCTGTTTCCATGTTTATGAAATGAGTACCTCAATTACTGAAAAATCCAGTGTGGTATTTAATAAAATTGGGTCACTATATTTTTTATATAACCTGAACTCAATTTATTTCCAGTTTGTATTGTGTTAAGTTTTCCTTGTGTTTCTTGGGAACTTTGGTTTCACAGTCGCCATGGTCACTGAAATATTTTCTGTGACATACTGAAGTATTTCCATGTTAATCTGGAACTTATTTTGTTTTCTATGTACAATGTCTGTCTACTAAACTAAAATGAATGAAACATGCCCTGATTATTAAATGTTACCCAGTGGCAAATCTAGGCAAAGAGAGTATCATATTGTTAATTACTATGAAAGCTTCCTGTGAAATCGATAACAAAATGTTAAAGGATAGCATATATTGAATAACAAAGACACATATATTCAACAACATAAATTCAGCTTCATTTTTTATTTGGTCCCTCCCCAGTAATAATTAATTCAGAATGGTGATCCCAATGTCAAACACCACTTTAACACACACAATATTATCAACACCTACGTTAGTTTCACCTTGCTCTTCTCCGTACTTCAGACTTCTCAACCTGTGCCTGCCACTGAAGCATATAACTTCTCTTTTTTCTATCTAATCATAACATTAATATTATAATACACTACTTACTATGTATCATGACTAACAATTGTAATAGGAAGAACAATTCTCCCCCCCTCAGAGATATCCATTGTGGAAGTCAGCATAGAAATTCCTCAAAAAACCAGTTAGTGATTGCACTTGTCCCAGCTGTTCCTCTGTTGAGTACCTTCTCAGAAGAATAAATATATCATTCCACAGTGATATGTGCACTCCTTTGTTTATGGCAGCACAGTTTGTAAGAGTTAAATCTTGGAAACAACCCAAATGCACATGAATTGAGGAATGCATAAAAAAGATGTGATTTTTTGCAATGGAGTACTACTCTGCCATAAAAAAGGTTAAACTTCAGATATTACTGTGTAAATGGATGCACCTTGAGGTCACATTCTTAAGTGAAATAAATTGGATACACATGTAAATACTGCATTGTTTCTTTGGTGTGAGAAAACAAAAGGGTAGATAAAGACCAAAGTATATAATAGGTAAAATAGGAAGAAATTGTTCAAAAGAAAGAACTAGTGAGGGATGAGGGACAAAGAGAGGGAAAAGAAAAAACTGATAAAAGACTGATAAAATGGAAACAAAACTTTTATAAATGGGAAGGAAAAGAGGGGTTGAGTGACAGAAGAGGATTGGAAAAAATTATAAAATAAGAACTGGGCTATATCATATATAGGTACATATTCTCTGTGATGAATGTGATCATTGTATGTATTTAGATCGTATCAATAAACAAGGAAAAATAAATAAATAAGTTCTGTATTGAAGCATAACATTAAAACCACCTTTATTGTAGCAACACAAAAGCAGTTTGAGGTCCAGTTTTAACCTGACTATATCAGGTAACCAATATTTTTGTTATTTTAAAAATGTGCTGTTTGTTACAGTGAATTCCAAATCTCATCTATATTCAACTCTAAAAGGATATGTTGCCCAATTATTATGTTACCAGCCAGGCACAAATAAACACCTGCTTTTATACTGATTCAGCTTTATTACTATTTATTTAAATATTTAATGCTATTTAGGATGCTAAAAATGTAGATGTATTTGAACAGTAACTTTTAAAATGGGAAAATCTATTAAATTAATTCAATATAAATCTTAAATTGATTTGCATTTTTCCATTTTATATTTAATGTATAATTAAAGATGGATTTAATTTTGTCAATGAATTCATTTATATTCTTAAATTTTGTAACTGTATATGTGAATCAATTTAATAAGTAACATTTCAAAGTGAATACTTCTTATTTACATATATACATATTACCTGGAAGTCTGAAGAATTTTTATGTATAGCAACGTTTTATACCAACTCTTCTATTTAGTGTTGCCAAAGTTAGAGAAAAGGCATCCCACAAGGAATTAATTATGCAAAGTACACTAATATTATAGAACGTGAACAGCATATTTTAATAAGAATTGGTAGAAGCATATAAACGTTACAGCTTGAAAACTATGAAACATTAATAGGGTGGGCATGTTGGCACACCCTATGATCCCAGCCCTTTGGAGGCTGAGACAGGAAGATTGCTGTGAGTTTGAGGCCAGCCTGGGCTACAAAGTGAGTTCAAGGCCAGCCTGAATTGCATAGTGAAACTGTCTGAAAAAGACAACAAAACAAAATAAAACTTTGCCATATTTCGTTCTAAAGTATGACTGTTTTAGCAGCAACAAACTTAATGGTCTCTCTGAATCATTAAAAAAAGTACGTGTTTGTTTTTAAACTGTGTATGCAATAAAATTTACTATTTTACTCTGAAGCACTTTTATAAATTTTTATGTATTACTTGGAAAAATCAAATTCTACTTTATTAATTATTTGTATAAATAACTCTAACATCTTACTTCATAAAGAAAATAACTTTTGTTGTTTTTTAATTTGTTGCATTCAAATTAATGAGTGTACCAAACTATAATTTCTCCTCTGCTTTTAAACTAAACTACTAGTGACTTATTATTAAGAGTACAGTATAGAGAGAATTAAAATTTTTTAATTTTCATGAAATATAGACAAGTTTACATGAGTTAGTAATCTGAAATGGAGTAAATTATTGTGTCTCAATTTCACAAAAATTCTTCAACATAGCATTCAAAACAAATTAAATGTATTTAAAAATATTATTGAATTTCCAAAATCCTTTCCCCAAGATTTCTTATCATTCTGTATTTTTTTTTGAAGTTTAAATTATTCCAATAGTGAATCATTTAAAATGCTGTGTTTGTATAATGGGCTTCTGGTAATTTTATTTTAATTGGCAACTTCTGCATTTTGACCATTAGCAATGACTAACTGTAATAACTTTATTACTGAATGAAAATGAAACTACAGTATTAAGATACATGGTTATTTTTCATATCTGTGCTTAATTATTATTAATGAACAAATGACTGATATTTCTTGTCTATCCATGGAGGTAATTTTGACTAATTCCTTATGTACTAATGAACAATATTCTTTTAAGAATAACTCATAGTTTATAACTGCATTATAACTGGATTATTATAAAGATAGGAGTTCAAACTTCTTGATCTGAACACAAAGTGGATAAATGGAATTTAGCATAAAGTCTTGTAAATATTTTCGTTTTTGGCTTTTGCTTCATTTGTAATCAATGTTCGGCTAAGCCCAGTTAATTTTTGCTTTGGACTTTTCATTTTCTGTGTAAACATTAGCAGCTGATGCTCAGACTAATTCACATGAGATTATTTGACCTATTCACAAAGAACAGAGCAACATCTCAGTACAAATATAATGTTCTCTCATTGCATTTATAAAGTAGCATGCAAATGCTAAAATAGAATGAAAAGCACACACATGCTACCAAACACTGTTTTGGAAAACCGTGTTTACAAAATATTCTGAAAATCTTTAAATATCTAACTTAACAATAAAGGTAATAATTCTAAAATAGGCTTACATTTTAAGAGCATTTTATGAATCCAAATATAAAACCTATAACTAAAAAGTATATTTGTGAATAAATAACAAAAATTGAACTTTTCTGCCATTTTTTATTTTTCATATTTCTTGCTCTTTTGATTTATTTTCACTTATTAGGAAAACAAATTTATGCAAATCAATGGAATCGTATGATATTTCACTACATGTGTATGTTGAGGAATATTTAAATCAGGTTTACAATATCTATTTTCTCAAGCACTTATAATTAATCTATTGTCAAAGCTTTCAAGATCCTGTCTACTTGCTTTTTGAAATGTACACCACATTCTTGTTACCTACATCTGCTCACTGAATAGCAGCACATACTCCCTGCTCCTAACTGGAACTTAGGATCAACTAAGGCAAACTTCCCCATTTCTCTCATTTTCTCTTCCTTTGTAACCACCCTTCTAATCTCAGCTTCTATGAGACCAACATTTCTTTCTAAAAAATGTGCTTGAATATATTAAATCTTTTATTTAATATTTAAATCACTTTTTATATTCTCTGTGATTCTTCCTAACTCCTGAGAATAATAAAGACATAAATAAAACCTCGAAGATAGTGAGGAACCAAATAATATATATGGTAAACTCTTAGGATCAATATAGTTTACTTTCAAATTTAAAATCAAATTAATTTTAATTGTAAATTAGAATAATTTAGTGGCTACCGAAAAGAATTATAGAGTAACTGTTATCCACCAAATGAATTAACTGTAGAAAAATATATTATACATTTTAATCCTTCATTTATCAGTGAATGATGCTTTGTCAATTATAATTATCCAATGAAATTAGCTTTTCTATTATGTTGAAATAGTCTAAGAATTTTACCTATATTTGTAATTTATCACAAACTGTAAACTATTATCTCTTGCTTGCAAATTAGAAAAATAGCATATATGATTTGTATATTTTTCCAATTTAAGAGTTTTCATTTATATCTGGTATATATACATATTTTATTCATCTTTGACCTGAAGTATAAGATTCTCTGGTATTAACAATTTAAATGATACTATTGCCTATTAGTTGGATAAGTAGTTTTTAACCAATTTGGCATGAGGCATGACTTGCAAAACCAATTTACTAAAATTATTTTTCCTGAATATTATTTAATTTTCAGATTTTTTTTCCAGAAGCATAATTATTTAAAGACTAAACATGTTTGGGGCTGGGGATATAGCTCATCAGCATAAGCACCTGCCTGGCTAGCATGAGATTTTGAGTTTGATCCCTGGTACCAAAAAAAAGATGAAACACGTTTGAGAATTTCATAAAACAGAAAATCAGCTAGTTCACAGGGTCTCCATCCACTGAGTGCAGGGCCCTCACTCTGCCGTTCTCTCCCAAATGTCCCTCCTGGGAATTTACGCCAGAGACTTCCCTGACATTCCGCATCTGTAACACATATATTCTTTCATTTGTACATCTCAGAAAAGAAATCAGTTCCATAAGCCATCTATACAGAGAACTATATATAGAAATAAATAGTATAGAAAACCATACATTAAGCATATTTTTAAATATTAAAAAATAGAAAGTTCACTTCTAAGGGTTTTAAATACAAGAAATAATGCATTTTACCTCACTGACAGAAGAATGTGCTTCAAAATTCTTTTATAAAAAGAACAGAATGAGTGAGAGAAGGAAACAATGTTTGAAGGTCAGAATTAAAAGTAACTATTCTGCTGGTTATTCAGACTTCATTGTTCCAACTGTAAAACTGATATACGTGTAAAAATAAACACCAAACTAAAATATCAAGGATTATCATCAGTCCCGATAATAACAGTGTTTCTCCTTAGATCCTGTCGTAGTCAGGGGTTGTGAGGAGAACAATTATAATATTTTATAATTTATAATATTATTTTATGATGGTCACCCAGAGATAACACAAGAAACTTCAGGAAATGTATCTACAACAGTAGAGACATAGAATATTCAGCCAAGGGCCTGGATTCTATAGCAATGTCCTGCATGAGTCCAGATGAAAACCTAGAACCCATGACAATGGCTCCCACAAGTCCAGATGGAGGTTTAGAGCCCCTGAGAAGGACTCACGCTAGTCTCTTTTATGGATCTGTGCTGGGAAGGCCCAAAGGTCAGTGGCAGAAGCTAGAAATTCTATGCCAGCGAGGTGAAGGAGCTGTGCTGGTAGGTTGAGAGTTCTGTGCTGGAGCTGAGAAGTCACACTCACAACAAAGACCAGGGCTGTCCTGAAAAGCACCACAGCCATCCTCAGCGACACGGAGGCCCCGAGCTCCTCTGACAAAAATAGTCGAGTACATGCCAGGAAGCCAGTGTGACAAGTTTCTCCTGGCAATTGAATGGCACATGTCTTCTTCACCAGAGCCAGGAAGGAATGCTTGACGTAAGGACCAGAGCTCCCCCAAACAAACCACAGCCACTCTCACCAACAAGGTCCTGAGCTCCTCTGATGACAATGGTTGAACTCACAGTGGAGAAGCGAGCCATGAGGAGCTCTTCCAGGAGAACCAATGGCTCAAACAGCAACACTTAGAGAGACCCACAATGCCTCACTCTTCTCCACATTTCTATTTATGCCGGCAACTTTCCTCAGGTGGAACATGTATGCTCAGCACAATGCTGATTTACTTCAGCTGGTGTTAAATTGACCATCAGTTTTTAATCCATAACAGATGTTACCAACCTTTGCCAACCACTTATTGATTTCTGACCTTATTACACTGCATTTTCCAGAATGTCATCTAAGTGGAGTCATAGACCATGTAACTTTCCTTGTATGTCTGCCTCCACTTAACAAAATGATTTGCTAGTAATTGATGTCAGTGTGTACATTATAAACACTCTCAATTTAATTTGAATAGATGGATATTGCACAGTTGGTTTATCCATTTAACATATGAAAAATATTTGGGTTGTTTGCAGTTTTAACAATTATTACATTGTAATTTTTATTTTTGCATTTCATTTGCCTGTATGAGACTGTTAAATTTTAAACAAGTTATATGTTAAAAAATGAAGAACTTTTCAAACTGATACACAATGTCACTAGGCAACTACTATAAACTATTTTCCCTTGTATATTTACTAATTTAAATAAGTCTATGGTGGTAAACCTTGATGGTTATAATTTGAATTTTTGATAGAACATGTGATCAAATAACTTACCTAATTTTTAAAATAGTTGCTTTTATCTTTGAAATACATGCATATTTTGCAGTCAGGATAAAAGTTCTGTGTAATATTTTTAATTTGCAAACTTTTTGCTTTTATAGTTTGTAATAACAGTGCATTTGTTAGTACAAACCTTTATTTCTGAAGTCAAACTAATTTTATGAGACATGCTTTTGGTTATATTAAATTGTATTTGTCTAACTCAAGTGAAGAAGATTTTCTGATATGAATTTAGCTAAAAAATTTTGTGATATTATGTTTTGTGTTTAGATCAGTAATACATGTAAATCTTTATAAATAGTATGTTGGGTGGGATAAGATTCCTTCTTAAAACTTATATATCTAATCAATTTAGTGCAATGTATTAAAAGATTCTTGAAAAATCCATTGCATTAATTTTAAAATCATTTTGAAAATCAAATGCAATTTTTAAAAAAAATTATGTAAGGCATACCACAGAGATGCTATTAGTTCAGTTCCAGACTGCTACATGTAATTCTAAAAGAACATGGAAGATTAAATTAAAACAAAAGGTAGAGGAGAGCATGGAATAGATAACACTATTTACTCTGTCACAGACAGAGTAAAGAAATTGGCCAGGTGATATGTTTAATTGAAATATTATTCCCCATTCTAAAATCATTTGCTGATATCTCTATTCCATTAATTATCATTTTTTTCTTTCTTTTCATGTATTTCTTCAGTTGTTAAATGAAAGTGCCCCCTAAAGAAAAATGAATCATCAAAATCTTGGGTATATTGTGGAAAATTTCCCAAACCAAGCCAAATCAAGCCAAACCAAAAGGAAGACTCTTTGCACAGAGGCTATAGGAAGGCAACATTTAATCTTTACACCAGTGGACTGCTGGGAGTTCACCCCAGTGGACTGTTGCAGGAATAATTCCTCCTAAGCAGGAGTTGAGTCTGTATGGAATTAGAACTGGGCGGTACAAAGCAAGTTTCCAAACCTTACATGATTGGTTACACACATTGAATCATAGATTGACAGCAGCTGGTCTTGAAACAATGGAAACACTCCAGGAACCAGGGGAGGAGGCTCTCACAGAATGAGTAAACCTAAAGGCATCTCCATAATATAGGAATTGTTCTGCTGGAGAGAGAGCCTTGACTGAAAGAGAGTGATTAAGGACATTACCATAACATAGGAATGCTCAGGAGAGAGCTTTTACCGAAGGAGCACAGGTCAGCCCCAGGTGCCTTGAGGTCTAGGCAATTGCTCAGGGTCATGTCAGGGTCAGCTGAATTTACCAGACAGCAGAACAGCAACACGATCAGAGTCCTCTAGAAGTATCTGTAAATTTACCATCTCACGCGTGCATTTCTATGTAATAATTATGCCCCAACAGGTATACTATGTTGTAACCTAACTTGCACGCCGCCATTCTGTTCTGTATGCACGGTAACTTTTGTTTCTAACTTGAACTTTGTATTTCCTGTATGTCTCCTGCACAACCCCCAGTGCTTTGTTCCATGTTGATTCCCTATCATAGGCCACCCAGAGCTGTATCCCCGGAACAGGCCTAACCACCAGCACCGAACCACAAGCACGGCACTCTGACCCTAGGCAAACAACAGGATGTCCTGTCTCCTCAGGAATGCACAAGTGTGCCTATGAGCTAATTTTTCCCCTAAAATGGGCCTGTTTTCTCTGAACAACCTTCCTCTTGCCTTCCCAACCCCCTTTTGAGGTTTTTTCCTTTTATAAATCCCTCTAATCCTTAACCCAGTTGCACAGCAGTGTAAATTCCACCTGTACTCTATTTCGCTGGGTACCAGTCTAAATAAAGTGCTCCTTTTTCCTTCCAGACATCTTGGCCTTTTATCTTTTTTTTCCATAACTTTTCATCTTTGATTTTTGGGGTACAACATACTAGTTATACTATTAGGTAAAGTAGAACAAAAGAGTAATGAAAGAATATTAATGGTTATTTTTGGTATTAGGGATTAGAGAAACATAATATGAATAAATTTTTATTAACTGTATAGGAAATATTTATGCAATTCTTTTCTTTTTATGTTAAAATTATCTATGTTATTTTCATATTTGTTCTTTTCCTAAATGTTTGGAAATAATAAGAGAGAGAGAAATCATACGTTGTTCAAGAATTTTATACTTTTTGACTAGTTTGAAATGTGTTCCCTCAGTAAGCAAGAGGAAAATGTAGAACAGATAATAGAGAAATGCAATTCAAAAGATTGTTCTGTTATTCATTGACACAGTAATTTTTAGAAAAGAAATAAACAATTAGAGATAAATGATGATACCTGCAAGCCATAAATAAAGGTTTGCAGGTATGCCTGTACATATTGATAAAGTATTGATATTTTTCCTTTTCTTTAGACAATGTTAAGCAAAAGAATGAAAAGTTGACATCACTTCATTTTGTCATTATTTGCATTTACTTTGAAAGGTAAACATCATATTTCAACAAATAGGTAAGGACTTTTCTTCCTCTTTTGTGGTAGTGTGGATTGAAACTATTGTCTAAAATAATGAATGCCTTAGATGAATAAGCACTTTCCCCAGAACTTTGCATCCATCTAATTTTATTTATTTATTTTATTTACTTTGCAGCAGGGTCTAAGTTTCTTAGCTGTTCAGGATGGACTCTCATGAGCCCCCTGCACTATATCTAGCTCAGCTTATATTTTTAAACATTTATTCCTGTAGTTACAAGAATAAATGTAGACCAGATACTTGGGAGGAGTTAAAAGGCACATCTAGCACACTTTCAGGAAATTCAAATTATTTCCTTATTTTAAAATATATAATCAAGGTAAAAGAATAAAATTTTTAAAAATGTATCTGAGAGATACAGGCTACCCTATCTTTTGAATAGAGCTTTCTACATTCCTCACATTCCTATAAAGCATTGTTAGTCATTTCCATGCATTGTATTAACATTCTTTAATTATCTTGTAAACCGTTGTAAATGTCATCTGCTACAGTAGTTACACTTTGTGTCTATGTTATCCATTGGTCCAATTAATTAAAAGCTCAAAGTTATTTATTGATTCATAAAATAAAGGAACAGATCATATACCCCTAAAAATTACTGAATTAAAATTTTGCATCTGAACTATAATTCTCTTTCTTTTTCCATCCTCAACTAAGACTATTTCATAACTTTTGGTGTTTGCTTCTTTTATTTTGCCTTCTAGTCACAATTTAAAAAAATTAAAAACCTTTTCTTTTGAAATTAAATAAATTAGAAGGCTATCATGAACAAGATAAAAGTACCTTCAAGAAACTTAATTTTTAGTGGAAGAAAATATAAAATAAATGAGACAGTATAAGTAAATATTTAAAAATGAGTATATAGAATTTTAGGAATAATAACCAATAAAGGAAAATATAAAATTAAGTGAGTAATTTGTTTTTTTTTTCTTTTTTTCATTTTTTTTTATTTAAAGAGAAAAAAACGAAAAAGGTAGAAATATTACAGAATTTCAAGAAAAGAAGATTAACAGTAAGAAATCACTAGTTGATACATTACATATTGTTCTTTTAGAAATAGTTATTCAAGTTACAGAATTAAAGCACACAAAGTGGACTCTCAAGCAGTGAAAGTGCAAACAGATCTGTCCAATAATCCAACAAGAACCTAGAAATATGCTCATCAACCCCACACACCTAAACATACATGCAGCTCTATCTTTTATAGCACTTCCTATTTCCTCTTTTTTTACAATAGCAATTATACATATTTTAAAATTTTATTTAAAGAGAAGAAAAAAACAGAAAAAAGGGTAGCAACAATACAGAATTTTAAAAGAAAGAAAAAGAAGAATGAGAAAAAGCCCCACAAGAAATCAATAATTTATAAATTACGTACTGTCATCCTAGATGTAGTTGTTCAAGTTACAAAGTTAAAGGATACATAGTAAATATTCAAAAAGTCAGACTACAAACAGTTTTGCTCAAAGATCCAACAAAGGTTCAGCAATATGGTCATCTGTTTTACACACTCAAACATACATGCAGTTATATCCCTTAGAGCACTTTCTTTTCCTCTCTTTTTTACAGTAGCAATTACAAATTTTGGTTTTATTACACTTGTAGTTCTTATTTACTTTTTACACTACAGACACAATACAATATTTATAAATATGATTTTTATTTATTTCACTAATAAGGATAGTCTCAAGTTGTCTCCATTTGCCTATGAAGGCCTCAAGATCATCATTTTTTAGCTGAGTAATATTCCATTGTATAAAAATGCCACATCTTTTTCATC